>SNQJ01S0195508.1:0-17472 GCA_010110895.2 Picea sitchensis | reverse complement strand
AATACCATTTTTAACTAGTTGTCTTCATCTTGAAGGTTATGATATGTTGTTTACTTTGAATGATAGTTTTGAGTGGGTTGTATGCAACTCTTCATAATGAGTAGGTATGAATTGATCATATATAAAGTGTGCAATAGTGTTATGTATGACATGGTATAATACATATTTTCTCTTATTGTTAGCTACCATATGAAAGAGAGAAACATATTTTAATTATGCCTTCGAAACTTATCATGTGAATGGTTGTGAACTTTCATATAATAGACTAGTATTAAGTCTATTATGGTATATATTTTTTTTTACACAAGAAAGGGGTTTATATATTAAAACCAGTGGTATAACCACTATAGAGAAAACTTACATAATTCATCCTTGCGATCAGTGCGGGAGCTTCGAGATTACAAAAGGGGTTGCCATGCTATAAAGTCCTAAATTCCCATAACAGCCGAGAGCCCAAAATATAACTAAACTCAGAATAAGAAACGGCTTACAACGCGATTTTCTGAGTTGCATAAGGGCCTATACTCCAACTTACAAAGAAGAGAACCAAAGATCCAAAAATAACTAATTCTAGGAAAGAGGAATTCAAGATTAAACCTTCCGACCCAAGATGGAGGATCTTGCGCTCGTGGTTGCCTTCCCCCCTACATCTGTTTGGCGGCTCTGTCTTGCAGCTTAAATTTCCAACTTTTCAATTCTTGGTTCCAGATCAATAATTTTGTTGTTATCTTGCTGAGTTGTGTAGGTGATAGCTTCTATCGCTTCCTCCCTTAGCTAGATTAGATCTTCCTCCATCATTTCAAACCTCCGAAATCCTTCCCCGTCAATATGGAGCATGAATCCTCTATGCGTGCTAAGCATGCGTTTTAGCCTACGAATTTCGAGTTCCATGGAGGGCGAGGGATTAGGGGGGGTGGATGAGTTGGAACTGGACTCCATTGCGAGAGTGGTGGACAAAGACCAGGAGGGAGGCCTGGCCGAGGCAAACGGGTAGAGACTAACTGGGGGAAAGACTGGGAGATCAAGTCGGGTGAGAAACCAGACAGAATTGGGAAGACAAGATGAGCCAGAGCAGTTCGCCACCTTCTTGAATTTAATGATATCTTGTTCGTGCACCGCCATGGAAGGAGGGGGGGCTCGCGCGAGTGCCATGCCTGAGGGATAATATATCTGTGAAGAGGTGCAGGAGGGACATGAGGAGGAGGACAGGGAGGGGGAGGGGAGGGGATGCAAACAATGCAGATAAGTACCGTCACACAGGAGAAGGGACAGACAAGGGAGGCATAGGAGGGTTTCCACGAGTATGACGTTGGGAGGGAATGAAGGCCACTTGCCCCGGGAGGCCCAACTTAGTGCTTGTCAGGTGTCTCTAAGGGAGAGGGACAAAAACCAAAGTTCCATTTGGGGAGAGCTGATCCTTGCTCAAGTGGGTGGCAGCTTTTGCAGCTTGGTCAGCTTCGACATTGAGATGACGAAGCACATGAAAGAAGTCAATTTTTTGGAAGGAGCAGGAGAGCCGCATGATTTTCTTGAGAATGTGGTGCATATTCATTTGAGTAGGCAAGGTGTTGATGACCATAGCTTGGATTAAAACCCAGGAGTCTCCTATCACCATTATTTCTTTGATTTCTAGATTTTAGGCTTGGATAAGTCCTTGCCAAAGGCTTAGAGCTTCTACTATATTATTGGATTCGACTCCAAGCCCCCAAGAGTAGTCTAATTCCTGTAGTTCACCATATTTCATGATCCTTAGTGAGAGGAGGGGGGCTTTGAGGTTTGGAGCGAGGCTATGGATCCAATCTTTATCAGGGGAGTTGAGAGAAAGGGAGTTTGTGCAAGGCAAAAGGTAGGAGAGGTAGTCTCCCAGTAGGGCTTTGGCTTTGGCAGAAATGATGTCGGGCAAAGCGGTTAGATTTCTAAAGATTCTGGAGTTTCTTTCGAGCCAAATTTTCCAAAGGATGAATTTAGGGAGGGATATCCAGCAACACTTGATTTGAGGGTTGGACTTGAGAGGGAAAGGATAGAGGGTGGCCCAGGTTTTTAGCAGAGTGGGTATGTCAGGAGGCAGTTGGTCAGAAGGGATGCCTCCTAGCAGGGCATGCCGCCAGACTTCTTTTGCAAAGGGGCAATTGAGGAGCATATGGTCAACAGATTCTTTATGGATTTGACAGAGAGGGCATGAGATTCTAGGTTTAGCAGCTCGGAGAAGTCCTAGCGCTTCGACTTCATTAATTGTATATTAAATTATTAGTAATGGAGCACATATCAATTAAAAAATTGCAACAACCAATATTTATTTAAATATATATATATATATATTAAAATAAATATTGGTTTCTGCAATTGCGACGCAAACCTTAATTGCTGCAACGGTTTTGTTGTATAAACAATGAAAAGATATCGTCGCCTGTGCAACGAGAACTTCAATTGTTGCAGCAGTTGTGCTATATAAAAATGAAAAGTTGTTGTCGCACGTGCGACGACAAATTCAATTGTTGCGATAGTTTTACTATATAAAAACACAAATTTTTTGTTGCACATGCGACGACAACTTCAATTGTTGTGACAATTTTTCTATATAAAAACAAAAAAGATGTCATCGCACGTGTGACGACAACTTCAATTGATGCAACCATTTTTCTATACAAACAATGAAAAGTTGTCATCGTACATGCGACGACAACTTCAATTGATGTGACGATTTTGCTATGTAAACAACGAAAAGTTGTTGTCGCCAGTGCGACGACTGATTAAATTATTGCGACAATTTTTATATATAAACCACAAAAGTTGTTGTCGCAATGGGTGTCGCAATTGAGACGAAATGTTGGTTTCACATAGTTTGCCTATATTGTCGTATTGCCGACGATATTTATTTTTTGTCGCAATTTCCTATGATGTCGCTCTTGCCACGTTTGTTCAAGTTCATCGCAATTCCCACATGACATAAAATGACGTTTCAAAGACTCCATATTCGTCACAATGTCAACGACATAACATCGTAAGAGCGTCGAAACAACCATTGCAAAATGACCCAAATATGCTAGTGTCTTGTGAGGTTACAGTGTCCTGGACCTCGCTCTATTGAGGAGATCCCTCTAGTGAATGAGGGGGTAGAGGGAGGTAATCCTCAATATTTTCTGGAGGAAGTCCCTGGACCCTACGCAAATGACGTGGAGGGTAGATGTTGGCTGAGCCACAAATTTTACACAAAATATCTATGGCCAACTACGTAAATGAACAACACTCGCTAATAAAATCTAGAATTCAAAACAAATAGACAAACCTTCTTATTTCAAAGTCACTATTTGGTGATGAAATCCAATGTTGTGAAGTGGAGACAATAAGAGGCTAGGATAGAGTGGGTGGAAAAGTTACGTTGATGACCTGCTTAACAGACTTACACCCTGGTGCAAGATCCCACACATAATCATGGGTATACCCTCCAAGGAGCCCGAGTGAGTCTGGCCAACGTCGATTCCAGGTACCATGAAAACTTTCCCCTCCACAGTCACCTCGTGTAAGACCCTAAAAGGATAGGTATCTAAGGCTACCAAGAACAACAGTGATGCCTGGGGAAACATTCGACAGTCCGATCCATGTGAAAAGGCAGGGTATCTAATCTGAAATCATCTTAAGAGGCTTCCACTCATCATTGTGGGTATACCTTCAAGGGACCCCCATAATACGTGCAATCTCTACACCAATACCAGTGAATCAGGGTGAGTAACTCTTCTAGTCTCAATGTGACCTCAGGTTTGACCCTTGTGTGAGAGGGGCTTCCCAGGACAAAATGATGCAAATGTATTTGAACACTCCCTATCACAAGATGATATTGTGTGTTTTTTGCTTTGGAAAGTGTGTCTCACAACCTATTCCAAAGCTCTAGCCTAGCTAATGTTGGTGTAAAATATCCCTAGAAAATAAAAGTGACTATTTGAATTTTAGATTACGCAATGTTTTTTAGAGGCCGTTGTTTACTCAAGAGGGAGACGGAAATGAAACCAATGTTGTGTGAGACCTTGACCCAATAATATGAAAATATATATGAATGATGCAATATTTCTTTCAATGAATTCTATCTACAATAGGGAGAAGATATCTTTCCGAAAACATGAAAGCTAAGAAATATATTTTTTCTTGAATGAACTATAATTCCAAACCATCATAAGAAATGAAATTTCTGAATTTGTTCCCTGTAACAGTTTTGAATGAAAATATTTTCTTTATGGATGATTAATTAAAAAGAATAAATGACTTTGTTTTTCCTTTCTGGAACCAGATCAGAGATATACTAGAAAGGAAATGTAATCAAAGAAAATGGATACACTCAATATAAACCCAAATCAAAATTTCAATGAAGATAAAAATAAAGATGACAAGAAAGTGTTTATAAAATGAAAACAAGCAATAACTTTCAAATCAACTAGCAATCCAATAAATGTAAAATAATCCAAAACTTTACTCAGATGAAAGAATTTTAATCAATCAATCACTCAAATCTATGATCAGAGATTATATCCTTGTTGATAAAAATCAAGAAGCACAAGCTTACAAAATGATAACGAAGGGTTCACAATATTTGAAAACCAATCAAAAGAAAGTCTTACACACAACAATCAATCAAATAATGACCTCAAAAGGACCTCAAAAAGTGTCTCCTAGATGATCAAAGAAAAACTGGGCATCAAAAGAAAACAAGACCCAATCCAAAAAATTCTACAGACGCCTTCGCAGACCAGCAATAGGTTACAGTGCGGAAATCAATAGTTTCTATAGGCTAGTAATGGGTAGGGTGCGGAAGGTTCGCACTGGTATAAACAACTAGGGTGCGACAAGCTAAGGTTTGTGCAGGTTTGTGCAGGATGTATATAGAACACAGTGCAGAAATGTCTATAAAAAAAAGAAAATTGGAAAGAGGGTAAAGAATCTAAGTAAACTTTTAGGTCCAGAGAATCTAGATTGATCCCTTACAGATTCAGAGACTGAAACAGAATGAAAAAATATAGGCTAAGGGAAAATGGATGGAAAAAACACAAAAATAGGTTGTATCCCTAGTGGATTCACCAATTTTGTTATTGGATATATCGGTAAATGTGGACATAAACTGATCTCCCTAGATCCACCTAGATCTAGAACAAAACAATACAAGACATGGTGCTTTCCCTAAGCTCTAATCATTGAATCTACTGTCAACGAAAGGATGAGTAACATACCTTTGAATATTGCTTCCTTATGACTTTGTTGTCCCTGCTTCGCTCCGGTGCTCTTGTGCTATTGATCCTGTAATGAAACACAAACCAACCAAAGTGAAAGCAATAATAGTATATTCAATGAAGACTTATACATGTGATCAAGGAATCATGTAATAAAATGAGAATGATTTTATGGGAAAGAAACATGCCACTCTATTATATTAAGAGAAAGTGGAAGATACAACCAAACAACCTTGATGTCGCCAAGTTCCCTTTCGATGGCCCTTTTCTCCAACACACACTTGCTCCAAGCTTGCATGAAGATGATCCACAATAACTTGATGGATTGAGATGAAGCCCTCAAGCATCTGGAGTATAGTTCCTCACACAATTCACAACCTATTCCACCTTAATTCATTCCTTACTTGTTCTTTCTTGCTTAATGCTTAACCTTTTCCATGAGAAACCCATCATTATATAGGAGAGGGAGAGATGGTTAAAGAGATTAGGGTGATCCCACTAAATTAGAGAAGCTAGTAGGATCCCAACCATACGGATGCCACCTCGAATTCTAGAAGATTCCCTTCTAGAACCTTCATGAACTTTGTCCCTTTTATTGATTTTAAAACGCCGCCACACCTTGCCTATAGAGCGGCATACGGAAACTCCGTAATCTAGGTTTAGAGCAACCTGCAGAAATCAGGAATTTCCACACTGTGTAATATTCACAGCCTGCGACGGTCTTCTAAAAACAATATTTGTAGAGGGAGAAACCAATTACTTTTCTCATGCAAAAGATCCTTTTGAGAGCTTGAACACATGCTTGTAGAAACATCACTAAAGTGACCAAAATAATGTATAGCAAATTTTTCCTTCGGGGTGTCCACCCGTGGACTCCTGCCGGGGGCCTACTTGTCCCTGGACCCCCTAGTCGGGGGAATGATCCCCCCAGACCACGTAGGGGGGAAATCCCACCCTGCAACCCCCTCGCATGGAGGAGTGTATAGTATTCTGAGGTTTACATTCTTCATGGGGTATAAACACAGCTGAAAAAAAAGACCTATGAATCAAGAAGATAATCAGGCTCCACAACCAATATGAATATTTGTTGGCACCTCATTGCACTTTCTTTTTGGTGAAAAACCCCTTGGGTTGGAGCTTGGGGATTCATGTTCTTGTTGATGGGATTTTGGGTCTTGTGTTGGGGCTTCACACCCGCATGTGTGAATAAAAAATTCTAATTTAATGTTGAGTTTAGTGAAGGGCTCCTTAGAGTCTAAGGGATTCTAAACTCACATTGGAATCCTATAAAAGGAGAGGAGATATTGTGACATATTATTGTGAAATTATGGCGTTGGAATAAGTGAGTAAGAACTTGTGCTAAGGAGCTTGGAAATTTCATCAAGGGAAATTATGCACTATGGAAAATATGGCCTAGGGTTATTGGAAATTCTTCTTTCTTTTTTCAGCCAAGGAGGAGGGCCACATGTGTGAGAGAAGAGAACAACATGTTGCATGTGTGAGGAGAAGGTACAACCACACATGTGAATAAAAAGTATAGGTCACACATGTGAACATGTCCATACAATTCATATATGTGATAGATCCGTATAGTCACACATGTGGGAGAATTCAGGTCACACATGTGAGTTTTATGGGTAGGTGACAGGTTTGTGTGATTAACATCAACAATCCATACATCATGTACGAATGACATCAATAGTCCATATAAGTGATGCTAGTAGGTTTGCAAGTGAGGAGGTTTTTCCAGAAAATTTGTTGATTTGTGCTTTGCTGAGAGGACTAGTTTTTTATCCTTAGATTTATTGTTTTGGTGATTTGTTGATAGGGATGGTTTTTCCCTCAAAAATTATGAATTTGGAAAATTTTACAGAACACAAAATTGTGTCTCATGTGCATGGATGATTTCTCTATGATCTTTGTATTTCCGATGCTATAATTTTCTATCATAATTTCAGTGTAAAAATATTCAGTGATAAAACCCTAGGGTTTATTGTTTGAAGTCACTTGGAAGTAATTTTTAGATCTGAAATTAGATGCATAAAAACTCACACCAAATAGGCAAGAGGTATAGGAATCAAAGACCCTATAATGATGGGTAAAGATATCGTGGCTAAGATTTGGTGGAGGTAAAGGAAATGGAAGCTAGTGGTGGAAAATTTGGAAAGACAAATATCTGAAGGACATTGATGAGACCACCCTCATTTGAATGGAGGCATACTTCCCTCTATCATTCATATGAAGCAATTCTTAGAAAAAAATATATCTAGTATAAAAAAATGTTTATGGGAAATCAAGGCTACACCCTAAATTCTCTTTTGGGATGATCCATGGCAACAAGAGGCCAAGCTAGGGATGAAATCAGACCTCTAAGAGCACACTGAACCTCCCTCCTTGACTAGGGTTGGATGCATGTAAACTAGGATTGGTTAAACACATGCGATAATCATGAGGTAACTCATCATAAATGGATATCAAAAGAAGGATGATTTGAGGGAGTGACTATTGAAGCAAGGAAAATTTTGGACAACCACCTTAAAGACAAAAGAATCTTCTATGATATAGGAAACAATATCCTAAGATAAGGTTTTCATGGAGTTGGGAACTTTTGTGTTAAGAAACCCTACAACATTGAGGCTAAAAACAATTTGTTGCAGAAAGAAACCAACTATAAAAAGTATTGGAATGTATAACACCGACCAAATATTTCATCTTTTCTTTGGATTCTAAAAAAAAATACTTTCTTGGGATAAACTACTCACAATAGGATTTGAAGGGCCTTTAATATGCTACATGTGCAGATCCAATGAAGAAAAAAATGAACACTTATTCAATGAGTGTCTAGAAATTGATACTCTATGGGATGTAGGAGTTACTCTCTTTCGTAAATATAATCACTCTTGACATAGTATCATTCAAACCTTAGGAAACTAGAGAACCTCACCCTATGAGAATCCAATTCTTAATCGATTGTGGAATATGCTCCTTGGGTTTCTAGTGTGGATGTCATGGAAGGAACATAATCAAAGGATTTTCAAACCACTTCATAGGAAAAGAGAAGATATCTATATCAATATTTAAGAGAGCATTTGGGAATTAGTCACCTCCTTCCCCTAGCCAAAGGCAGCCAATCAATCCCAAGGTAGTGAGAAACCCATCTTCACTAATTGACATTTCAAGAAAAATACTCTCTCTTCAATCACACCCAAGCCTAGTAACACATAGGTTTGTTCAACAATATGGACAAGGCTGCCAATAAGCTCCATAAAACTAAAATTTGATGGAGCCTCCAAAGGTAATCGCGGACCAACAAGGTCTGGAGGTGTATTTAAAAATGATTTTGTTAGTATTCTATTAATCTTTTCTTCCCATATGGGAAAGAAAACAAACAATGAAACAAGGCTTTTTGGTTTGATGAAGAGCTTACAATTGACACATAAACTTGGCTTGAAAAATATTATAGTGGAGGGAGACTCTGCAATCATCATTCAATCTCTAAATAATTTAATGTGGAGCATAATCTGAATCTATTTCCAAGAATTAGTGGCTCTCTACCAAATATCAACAAATTTTAGATCTAACTAGCTCTATTCCTATCATTATTCCCTCCCACATTCTTCAGAAGGCCAATGGCCTAGTAGATTGTCTAGCTAAAGGAAGAGTGAGGTTACAGGAGGAAGACATTTAGCCGCCCTAGAATGGAAGGATTCTAGATCAACTGAGAAAAGGATGCTTAAATATTAACAACATAAACAATAATTGTCGGAACAAGGTGATAGATGGACATCTGGAGGGTTGTTCAAACATTGATGGTTTAGAAATGATGAATACAAAAATAATTATGGCCTTGGAAACCTACGTTTCTAGGTCTTGTTATAGTGGAATTTTTAGGTTGCGAAAATCCTAACCCAACCACAAAGAGAGTGCTACAACTTGGGAATCCAACACCCAATGTCACCTCGATGTAGGTCCCGCACTTCAAGGGTGACTAGGTCACTCTAGGTAGGCAATCCCGGTGACATTAGGGGGAATGATATTAATATGGATAGATATGTAATTGGATACCCTATAGGTCAAGTCTAAGTGGAGTGAAATGTGTGGAATGAGGTCTTGATAAGGTCCAAGGGTTGCCAAGTATGTTGAGTAACCTGTAAATGGTGAAATACCTGCCCGAGACACAAGAAAAAACACTATGCAATGATGTATGTTAGTTGGATCAGAAAGTTCAGATTTATGTCCCTAATTTGAAGCAATAGATAACAATATATATCAGCAATAATATGGTACTATGATATTCTCAATAAATGCTAGAGATCAAGTAGAAAATGCAAGAGAAAGACTAGTAAATGACTAGCTAAACTCAAGATGAAAAACCAATATTCTATCATAAAACGATAAGGATGTTGTAAACACTTGTATACAAAAAATTATATCAGCCTTATGGATGTAAAATTCAATGTATTACAACAAGAAAATCAGTCATTGAAATCCCCTCAAACTTTTCCAAAAAGTGCGCCGAGCCAAGGAGAATAAGTGTGCAAACTTTGAGCAAAATCCAATGGATGATAAGAGAGTTATTAAAGAAAATGATTTAGTGTTTCTGTAGCCCTAATGGATTAATACTTAATTCTATAACAGAAGCAAGAAGTAGTGGGAGAGAGGGGATTCCCTAGTAAGGGAAGACTCCTCTCAGTGAGGCAAATCAACTCCAAGCAAAAGATCTTTCAAAAGATAAAAATTCACGTTTTCCAAGACAATGATATTATATCTCCAATGAAAAAACAATATATGACTAGTTCCTTTACTATTGGGTTAATGGATTCAAATGAAGTAAGAGCTATAGAAGCTACCTCCTTGGGGGTGTAAGCCCTTTTACTTTCCAAGGAAATTTTCTTTAGCTAGAGTTTAAGCTAAGAGGGTGTATGTCCTTATACTTCTCTTAACAAACCCTTGTTTAATCAATAAGATGAAGAAATAAAATGATGAATACTATGGTGGGTATGTATTCCCTTATACTTCCCACCTAGATCCTAGCACAACAATCCTTGACTTGAAAGAATGATATCATAATAGTAAAATACCATACCAAGATCAAGAGAGATGCTAAGATAGTCCACCATAAGAGATAGAAAAACATCATACAAGGCTAGCGCCTCACTCCTCCATCAACCATTCATCAAGATAGCCATAAAAAAGTGAACAAGAGACAATCTTTCCAAAGACAACGAAAATTTTAGACCAATACTTCTCAAAATGAGGGAGAGTTATGTTAAAATGAGATCTTATGATATCTTATTTATACAAATGTCACCATGGTAACTTGTCCACAAATTAAGGGGTAAAAAAACATGTTAGGGGTCAACAACCCTAATATTTCCCCCTTTACAAAGTAATTCATTTAAAATTCACTTTTTCACATAAGAAAACCCTAATTTTAGAAGGATGTCTCCCCTTTAGGGGACATTTTTCCACTTTGAAGAAGTCGTTGGTGTTGGAGAAGCATGGGTAGGCCTACAAAGGCCACATGTCAAGAATATAAACTCTCTCATCCTAGTGAAGACCCTCTTATCCTCAAAACTTCCATGTGTCAAATGAGTTGCACCTCACCACCATGCCCTAGCCCCCCAAACATGACATCAAGCTCAAAACGAGGACATTTTCCCCCTCTTGGGAAAATCGTTTGGCAAGTGAGGGTTGGGATATGTTGTCCAAGTCATCATCAAGTCCTTCCAATTTTGATCTTTCTCATCCATCATGCGGGCCCTTGTCATCCAACCTGTGGGCTTGTAGCACGATGGAAGCCCAAGCTAGGCTTGTTGTCCAAAAACTTTCCACCAACTAGGTCCTACAAAGACAAATGAGAACTCCCTCCAAGGATCTCAATTCATAACATCATGATAAATGAATACAATCAATAAATAATCCAACTAAGCATGTGCATAAAAGATCACTATATCAAACAATTAACTGCTCAAAGACACTATGCGACTTGTCAAGCTTGAATATGGGAGGGTTGATGAGGTGTTCTGTTGGGTAGATCTTTCCCTAGGTCAAGGAGAGCTTCCAAGATATCCCTATTTAATCCATGTAAAGTGAATGAAGTGGTTGGGGTCAAGAATTAATGGGAATAGGGATACTGACATACTCAGTCATGGGTGCCTTTATAGAGGGTGTGTGGTACCTTCGTCCACAATGCATTTTTTTCCATTCCCATAAATTTCCTTTTTGTATTTTCTTTCAATATATCATAAGGAGAGATTGAAGGTCATTGCCCTAGCGCGGTGACCAGATGATGGCAATGTCACCCACAAATACCTAGTGGAAATGAGAAGGTTGGCTCATGATGAGACCCCCTTTATCTCATCCATGCAACATAGAGCCATTACCTTGGTTTGGTGACTAGATGATGGCAATTTCATACTACTAGATACTCATTGACATGATAGGTCATCTCTTGATGAGACCTCCTATCCTTCAACTAACCTTTTAATCATTATTTATTATATTGTGGGTCCCGTTTACTCAAAGATAAGTGTTTCATTGCTTTCTTGGGTGATCCCTGGCCGAATCATCTGGAAGGTTTATACTAGGCTTCTATATTTTGCCCAACATCAACCCCTATGGGCCTTCAGCCCCTTCTTCCCATAGAATGAGGGACAACCCCTTCTTGGGTCAATACACCCTAAAATCCCAAGAGATAAGGAAATGGAGGGGAATAATGATGGAAAGTGGTAAGTATGGTCAAGAATGGTATGATGGCTCTTTGAGGGAGTTCCTAGTAGAAAACCCATCTTCAAGGAAGACCAATTACTAGATAAGAATGTCAACCACCAAGGTGAAGCAGGGAAAAAAGAATAATGTCCAAGCATATATCATGAAATCTAGGGAAATATAAGATACAACATACTCAACTAAATTAATTATTGAAATGATGCTCACCATAATATTGATTTGTACCTCATGGAGCAAGGCCCATTTCCTTCTAGAAGCCAACTGATGTGGTGGATGCCATATGGAAATATGTGACCATCTGTGGTGGTGAGAGGGGTTTCCATCTGTGCAAAAGGGTATCGTTGGTCATGTAGTCCCTCAAAACTCCATATCTGCAACATGAGGGCCTCGAGACATAATCTCCTTATTTATCCATAAAATAGGGATAACATCTCGATCCTTCTCGGGTACATGTGCTCGTCGTAGAGTGTGTTAGTAACAATTCTTGTCCTGGGCACAAGAGTATTCCGGTCTGAAGGTTGCACAATAAGCGCCCAAGTGCAGCACGAAAAAATCTCATCTCAGGCTTCCAAGCAAGTAAGCGGGCGAAATTATATTGTCGACGGTCCAGATTCATCCATAGGAGCAGATCGACGGTCGACGGGAAATCACGGTTAGCGGAGTTGCACTGAGATTAGCGTGATGGATAGCTCCCATATTGCATACAGGATGGATAGTATCCATCCATCCAAATGACGCGTGGCGCGAGATCTAGTCACATCGGCATTTCGGCATTCGAGAGTTCGAAGGGGGAGGGTTCCATGTCGTGCTACATCTCAAAACCCTGAACCCCGAAGAGCTGAAAATGCACAAACCCGGGTCCACAGTATCACCAAGTGAGTTCAGGACCGTCAGATCTAAGAGGGGCGCATGGTGCCCAATTAAGCCATCTCGACATTTCTCTCATCGTGACTATGATAAGCAAGGATCAACTCCTTCCTATTCACGAACGTCGAAAGCGCCTTTGAGAGTAAATGCAGGGTCACAACCCGTGGTCATTTGGGAAATAAAAGAGCTGTGCAAGAGGGGCCAAAGGCGTCACGTTTAGTCACAGAAGAGATCATCATGATCTCCAGGTGTCATCTGATTCAATCTCATTCCTAGTTCTCAATTGGAGTAAATGAAGGTGAGAGGGGGTGGTTGAAACCTCTCCTCACTCATTAAGTGTAAAGTATGGAGGATTTGGCAAGATTTCCACCTGAGAAGGTCCTGTTTATCAATTTTTTCCAAAGAGGCCATGTCGAGTCCTCGACTAGTCGGAGAGGCCTGCACACGTTAGCTCGACACTTAATGGCTCAGCTACTCTCCTTGCAGGAGCCATGCGTAGTTAAGGTGGAGTCTGACGAAGAATATCCGTTCGAGTTTGACCAAAAGGACACCATGCCTTGGATGACTGAGCATGCCTCTGTTAGGCGAATTTTTCTGAGTATATAGACTCAGTCTTTATATTTTTGTAAGGATCGATGGTTGAGCAAGGCTCCCGGTTGTAAAAATTTAATGAAGCACTATTATTCTGGTTATGCATGGACTCTTGAGACTTCTTGCCTTATGAATGTCAGTTTCTTTCACGTCTTTGTTTATACTGTGTTAGAACAGCTCGGAATTGGAGGATCCAGTCGAGTTGTAACTGTTATAGGATGATGTAGGTTGGATCACTGTAACAGTTGCATTGCTTCTAATCGGTCCCTGTGATTTTCTTAGCGCTAGACGACTTGGAATTGGAGGATCCAGTCAAGTCCCTCTTTCAGTTTCTTGAAGCCCTGAACCAAGAGGATCTTGCATTCATAGTTCTTCTTCTTCAAACTACTGAAAGGCCTGTTTCTTGAGGTAGTTTTCTCTCTCCTCTCACCAAGTATTCAACCTGCTCATCTTTAAATCAACTCACTGACTGAGGTTAGATAAGGACCTCCTTTGTTCCTTACATACCAGACTCAGTTCCCAATTTAGAGTGATACCTTCCCAAGTCTCTACCCATTTGATCACCCATTAAAACTATCGTGACATAAAATTGATGGGCGTTGGGCTCTGCTCCTGCAAGAAATCCAAGAGTGACTTCTGACGCTAACATTTATGGCGTCGTTGCCGGGGATGAAGTTGAAAATTTTCCCTGGGATTAAATGACATTGAGCCTCTGATTCTGAAGGTGCATCAGGTATCAGAGCCTTTGAAGATTGCTACTGTGCACCTGGCGTCTCCATTGTGATGACTCCACTGTGGTGAACCTGCTGTGATAATTGTGGCTTTCAGAGGTAGACACACACGGTCCCATCCACAACTGCCTCTATCTACACCTAAAATTGATCCAGAGGTGGTTCTCAGAAAAGGAAAGGCCTTTGGAGAAGAAGCTTCCACCGCCAAAACAGGTAATCCTCCATCTCCTTTTGTAGGAACTCCATTTTCTCCTCAGTTTCTTACCAGACCTTTTTCTGAGGTTTCTCGTTTCCTGAATTTCGGGAGTGTTCCTACTGAGTTTTCCCCTCCTGGTCTAGGATCGGAGGGAGAAATCCTTGTCACTCCCCTCTCCTCTAAAGATGTACTTTGGTGTAGACCCAAGACCCCAGAAGAGTGCCCCGTTTCTATCTTTACCACTCCTCCTCTTGTTATTGTTACCACTCCTGCACAAAGAGGGGCATCTGCTGACTTGAGCCCATTAACCTTCTCCTTAAATCCCCTTTTGTTTCCCATTCCACTTCGAGACTCATTCCCAGTAGCCCCTTCGCAAACTCCTTCTCCTCCAAGTTCTCCTTCACCTAATATCCCTATGTCTGGCGCTAATCCCCCTCTAAATAGAATGGATGCCATAGTTGCTGCCAGAGATGCTCCCTTAATCCTACCCCATCCAATGAATCCTCTCCCTGCTAGAGATTACTTGAAGTATATGCCCAAGTTCACTGGGGAAGGGGACATAACTACAGAAGAGCACCTGGCTTCTTTCTACAATTATGCAGACAACCTGAACATTGAAAATGAATATGTCTGGATGAGAGTCTTCATCCAGAGCCTAGATGGTGAGGTGAGGAAGTGGTTTAGAGGATTGGCCCCCGGATCTATTGCTGGGATCGAAGCTCTGGATAGTGCTTTCCTGAGGCAGTGGGGAGATAGGAAGGATTTCATGTATTACATGACAGAGTTCGGGTCTTTGAAGAAGATGGAAGGAGAGTCTGTCTCTGACTTCTCCAAAAGATTCAATAAGATGTATAATAAAATTCCTGCTGAGATAAAACCCTCAGAAGCCTCGGCCAAGATTTCTTATGCTAGTGCGTTTGGTCTCAATTTCTATCTTTTATTGAGAGAAAGAAGATCCACCTCCTTAACTCAAATGAAATATGTGGCCATAGAGGTGGAATCTAATGTATTAGTAGCTGATAGACTGAGGAACAAGGCCGACGCAGATAGGAGAAAGGGAAGATCTGAAGCCTCAACTTCTATCCCATTGGTGCCCCACCCTCAAGTGGATGAACTGACCAAGATGGTGAAGTCTCTACAGAGATGGAGAGAATGAAGGTGGAGGGAAGGCAAGCATACAAGGGCCCTCAAAGCGCCAAAAATAAAGGAGGTTTCAGGAGGCCAAAAAATGTTGTTTCCCCGACTGTGCAAAGAGAGAGAGGAAGAGACAGAGAAGACCAGAAAATTCAGGCCCCTTTCCAAAACAATTTTATGGCCAAGGAAGAAGAAGGAGAAACATATGAGCTTGATCCTGAAATCCATTTCTTTGGAGACACTCCTCCTTTTCCTCATCTCACTCAATCAACATACGAGGAGTCTCTCATGGATAGTCAGCTAAATGAACTGAGCAAGGAAAACAAGGCTAGTGGCAGCCAAGGAAGGTATGACCTGAGGTCCAATAAAATGACAGTAGCACCTGATTCTCCTGAGCAGTTCACTGGAACAGAGAAACCTACTAATGAAGTAGTAAACAGTCACAGAGGTAAGAAGACCCGACCCCTCTCTCCCATAGTCCAGAGTCATGTTCCCGAAATAAGAGAAATCCTGAAGCTTACATCTTCTTTTAATTTCGAGCATGAAATTCAAAAGATTAGAATCCCTGTGCCCCTGACCGAATTGATTAAGAATGAAGTGTTCAAAAGATGCTTCTCTGAGATTTTACAGTCTGAGGTCTCGTGCCTTCCCACAGACTCCATCAATTTTCAAGATGAAAAGCCTGCAGTTATTCTAGGTCCTATGGTAGAAGATAGAAACGACTCATCCCCTCCCTTCTACACTTCCTTGAACATACATGACAAGGTACTGCACAAATGCTTGATGGATTCAGGGGCTTCTCACAACCTCATGCCTAAAACTGTCATGGAAGAGTTAGGGCTAGAAGTCACCCAAGCCTATCATGACCTCTATTCCTTTGACTCCAGGAAAGTTCAATGTCTAGGAGTTATCAAAGTCCTGGTCGTCACCTTGTTTCAGTTGNTCTATTCCTTTGACTCCAGGAAAGTTCAATGGCTAGGAGTTATCAAAGACCTGGTCATGACCTTGTTTCAGTTGCCCATGAAAAGTGTGGTCATGGATGTTGTAGTGGCTGATGTCCCCCCCAAGTTCGGTATGTTGTTATCAATATCTTGGATAAAAAGACTGGGGGGAACTTTGCAGATGGACCTCACATATGCTACTATCCCAGTGTTTGGAGGAGAACATAGGAGGATATACAGGGAAGTAGAACTGGCCTATATAATCAGTGATGAAGCCAACCCTACCAACCATCCCATTTTTTCCTTGGACACTGATTTAGGCTCCAGTGTACTACAACTCACTAATGCTCCCGAGCCTCCTCTGAAACTCAGAAAGAAGCCCACCACTCCTCATGAATTTTCTCCTCCCATCTCCCTTGTCCAAAAAATGTTTTTTGATGGAGCCTCTTCCACGGAAGGCGCTGGTGCTGGGGTATTTTTTATATCACCTGCTCAGGAAACCATGTCTCTTTCATACAATATAGAATTTGAAGCTACTAACAATGTGGTAGAATATGAAGCTCTTGTTCTAGGATTAAGAGTTGCAAAGGAAATGGGAATTCAGGAGGTAGCAGTGTTCGGAGATGCAGAGTTGGTGGTCCAACATATCAGAAATGCTTATCAGGCTAAGCATCCTCGACTCAGGAATTACAGAATTGAGGTATGGGACCTAATTGACAGTTTCTTCTCAGCATTTAACATTTCATTCATCCCAAGAGAGGAGAACACGGTGGCATATTCATTGTCTACATCAGTAAGCAATTTCAAAGTGCCCTCGCCACCCAAATTCAGATACGATGTAGAAGTAAAATACAGGCCCTCCATTGTTAGAAAAACAGGACCGCGGAGCAATAAAATAAAACAAATGTAGAAACAAAACACAGAAGACACTCAATACAAGAGAGACACAGATTTACGTGGTTCACCTAGTGTGGGCTACGTCCACCAGAGAAATTGCCAGGTCCTTCCTTTATTATTATCCAGCAAATGAAGGGATACAACCTACAACAAAACCCGTTGTAACT
>SNQJ01S0195507.1:0-17511 GCA_010110895.2 Picea sitchensis | reverse complement strand
AGTATTCTTTTTATGATCCTTGGACCTGTTCATCTTCATATTCAACTATATCCTTTGTGGTTGATTCAATATTTCTCACCTCTCTTACTAGGATTCCTTCATCAACTTTTATGTCAATACAATCAACCAATTTATGCATCCTCTTATTATAGAATCTGTATCCTTTGTTGTTTGTAGCATACCCTAAGAAGATGCCTTCATCAGCCCTGTCATCATAATTTCCAAGGGCTTCATTAGTATTCTTTATGTAGAACTTACTCCCAAAGACTTTGAAGTGTTTGATTGAAGAAGGTCTTCCATACCACAGTTCATAAGGTGTCTTGTAACTGTGTGGTTTGAGGTGAGATTTGTTAAGAATATGGATTGTTGTGTGTATTGCTTCTACCCAATAGGTTTAACCAATGTTCTTCTCATTCATTATTGACCTCGCCATTTGTTGAATTGATCTTCTTTGACTCTCAACTACTCCATTTTGTTGTGGAGTTACTAGGATTGTGTATTCTCTTTTGATCCCATGTTTATCACATAATTCCTTGAAATCACTAGACCTAAATTCTCCTCCTCTGTATGATCCTATAACCTTTAATATGTTTCCTATTTGATTCTCAGTTAAAGCCTTAAATATTTTAAATTTCTCAAATGCTTCAGCTTTTTCTTTGAGAAAAGAAACCTAAGTGAGTCTGGAGTAATCATCAATGATCAACATGAAGTAGTTTTCCTTCCCTGTGCCTTCCTGTCTTGATGGTCCACATAAATCCATATGAAATAATTGGAGTGGTTTCTTTGTTGAAGTAGAGCTCTTGGATTTAAATTGTGTCCTAGTTAACTTTCCTACTTGGTAGGGTTTACACACAAAATATTTTGACTTTGATATTCTTGGAAGATATTTTACTACCTCAAGATTTTTGAGCTTGATTAAGTGGTCAAAGTTTAGATGTACAAGTCTCCTATGCCATAACCAACTTTCATCATGTTTGCTTACATGACACTCTTCTCTATCTTCTTTCAGCACATATACATTATTATCTATCCTTATGCCTTTAGCCACAACTTGTCATGAGTTTACAGACTTTATATTAAAATCTTTGGAAGTGAACACCACTTCACATCCTCTGTCACACATTTGACTTACATTGAGAAAATTATCTTTCATCCCATCTACAAGCAGAACATCCTAGGATTTTCCTTTACCATTACTCAAACTCACCATCACTTTACCCTTGATTTTACCTGGTTCATCATTTCCAAAGGTCACATTTCCGGTTTTTCTTTTACTAATAGATTGAAAGTTATCCTTTTCTTGAGTCATGTGCTTGGAACATCCATTGTTATATACCATGGGTCTTTTTTTGTGTGCTGAAAGTACTAGACTACATTTTTTACTATCTTTCTTTTTCCAAGTGCTGGCATTTCTGGCTAAGGATTTTATCCTTAGATCTTCTTTGTAATTCTTCAGATGGCAGTTTGTAGCTTTGTGCCCGAAGTTATGAAAGTTATAGCATTTGAGCTCATTGTTCAATAGGTCAAAGTGATTGGTGCAACTTTGTCTACTCATTGGTTGTTTAGTTCTATGTTGCAAAGATTGCTTATTTCTTGATCTCCTTAGTTGCATGTCTCTAAACTTAATTTGACAATTTTCAATCTTATGACCAAAAGTAGAGCAGTAAAAACAATAACCATGGAAGAAATTTTGGTACCTAAAGGATGGCCTTGTTCTTGGAATTTGTTGCTCCATCTTCTGATATATGTTTTTTTTTTATCACGGATCATCTTGTCTTTATTTGGTGGCAGAGTACTCACATGGTCTGATTGTCTGCTGACTTGGAACTTGATCATCTTTACCGGCTCTTTGATTTCTGGTTTTTCTCCACTTGAACCACTTAGATAGCCTAAACTAGTCTTCAACAAAGGAGATCTATGTTTGCTCAAAATGTCATTTATTTTTGTTGAGGCTTTAATGCTTGGAAGATTTTGGAGATATAATGATTTAAACTTCTCCATATCTTTCCTAGTTTTTACTACCTCTTCTTCCAAGGATTCACATCTTTCCTTCTTCTATGATAACTGTTGTTTCATAATGTCCTCTATTTTCTTTTCCTCTTCTAATTCCACTTTTAGCAGGGCAAAGTCTTCATCGGGTTTTTTATTGTCTTTCTCAAACTGTATCAACAATTGTTTTTGCTTTTTCTTCTTAAATCTGAGTCTAGCAATTTCTTCTAGGGAATTGATCCGTTCTCCTTCCAATTCAACCACAACTTATTCATCATTTTCATCACTTCCTATGCTTTCATTATCATAATCCTCTTTGGACATAAGCATAAATTCATTAACCTTATCTTCACAAGAAGAATCACTATCTGTGTCTCCTGAGGAGTCATCATTGTTTACACATAAAATTTTATTTTTACCAAATATCTTGGATTTGAACTTCTCTTCACCTTCAAAGTTCTGGTCCTTGTTCTTGTGTGGACACTTAGATGAAAAGTGACCTATCTTTCCACAGTTAAAAAATTTGAAGGGAAACTTTCCTTGGTACTTGCCTGATCGTTTCTTTAGTCTTCTCACAAATTTTGCTTCAATTTCATGAGGCTCAGAATCCTCATTCTTATCTACTTTAAATTATGCTTCTCTACAGGTGGGTTTATCCTTACTAATCCTCATTTCATAAGAAGTTAGAGTTCCTATAAGTTGATCAATAGACAAAGTCTTAAGATCATTCAGTTCTTTTATTGCAAAAACTTTTGGATTAAATCTATTTGGTAGAGATCTTAAAATATTCTGAACTAAAAATAAGTCTTCAATCTTATCACCAAGACCCTTCATGGAATTCACAAGCTCCTCAACTCTTAAGAAAAATTTATTAACTATTTCATCCTCATTCATCTTTAGTTGTTCAAACTGTAATCTGTAGGTTTGAAGCTTGGAATCCTTTACCTTCTCATTACCTTCATATCTGCTAATGAGTTTTTCCCACATTTCTTTGCCAGATTCTGACTGCATAACTTTTACAAATTCTACTTCTGCAAGCCCACTCAAAATAGAATTCATAGCCTTAGCATTGAAGCTAAATTCTAGCTTGTCATCCTTATTAGCTAGTACAATTGGCTTTACATAAAGCCATTATGTAGGTTCAGTTTGTTCCATTGAACAGGGGGGGATTATTGGTTGAATTTCCTTCATGACTTGTCATGTTTAAGCTTACTGATCTACCTTTAAATAAAAGGAACCGTCTCTGATACCAATTGTTGGACAACTGAGAGGGCGGGATGAATCAGTTTTTATTGTGATTAAACAATTATGCCCATTTCAAACTATTTACAAAACACTCAATGACGATCACAATAATGCAGGGAAGTAAGCAATAGAATATTCAACATCAATCACAGACATGAAATATACAGAGAAAGATATTTCTTGAGGAATCCCATAAAGGGAAAAACCTCTTCTTCTTGATATGATAAATAATATTTATTTTATGTACATTATAATTCTTATGAGCACCAACTCCTTTTGAGGCTACCACCTCTGTTTTACAAGCAACAACTTGCTGAGAGCACCAACTCTCTAGTTTCTCTAGCACCCACTAGAAGGAAGCACCAACTCCCTGAGTGTTCCAACACCAACTGGATGGAAGCACCAACTTCTTGAGTGTTCCAGCACCAACTGTATGGAAGCACCAAATTCCAGTTAGACATGCACCAACCTGTATAACATAAAACAATAGTTCTCCCTTGTACCACCCTACAACCCTGGTTTTTTTGGCTGCAACTAGATGGAAGCTACAACTCCCTGTGTTCAAGCACCCACTTGAAACTCTAAGGAAAAAATTCCTCCCTAACACCACCCTACCACCCTGATTATAAAAACTTAATTACTGAAACTTATTATAGTGATACAGTGTTTGTCAAAGGGCTTACCAGTCTCATCACTATTATGCTATACTACTTTGCTCTTCCTGCATCAGTGTCTTCCTTCTCACATCTTCTTGAGCTTCCTGATCTTTTTTTCTGTCTCTACATGCACACCTCGACTTTCTCTTCCTCTCTCAGATATGAATTTCTGTTCGATGTCTTTCTTATGCTCTCTATGCTCTGTGTATTATTTCCATTCTATGTACTATGCCTCTTTTGTGTGTTTCAGCTTCTGCACACAACATGATTCTACCCGCATCAATAACTCTCCACTGAAGCCACCATATATTCTCTGTTCTGCGTATATTTATCATGTCAAATCCTCTGCTAGATCATACACCTAACTCTTTTTTATCTCTGGAAATCATGTTGAGTCCGTTCTTCATTAGTGGCCATTATACTAAGATTATTTGGCTTCTCTGTTAGTTAAAGTCTTCGACGCTTTTCCATCTGTCAATTGTCTCTATGAAGAGTCTTCATCCCACTAGTAGTTACCTTGAGACTCATCAATTCCTCTGACGATCACCCTGAAGCTCTTCGAATTCTCTGGTGGTTATGCTCAGTGTGTTCATTATCAGTGGGCGTTATCCTGAGATTCCTTGGCGTCTCTGGTGGTCAAAACTCTTCATCTTATCTATCAGTTATATCCAATCATCTTTGGATTATTTGGCTTCTAATCCCCTTCCTTTACATGACCATTAGAGGTGACCGAACACCTATTCAAAAGGCACTTCCCGATTTCGGTCTAGTGAATGCTAGCTCCTTTTCATGATATGACCTTGGGCTATGAAATTCATGTGACCACGCGATTTCGGGCGCATCCATAGGTAGTTTGAGGGAAACGTGCTTTTCGCCCCGCAATTCACTATGAGCCTCCACGCATCCTTTCTCCAAAACTATGGTTTTGATTGCGGTCTGCTCATGAAAAATTAAGACCCAAGTATGTTCTGGCCCCGCAATGTGAAGGGACCATCGATCTTACGATCTTGATGGTGATCCTAAAATAGATGGATCGTATCAGACAATTTATTTCATGGAAAAAAATCAATGGTCAGATTTGATCCTTACACTCATCCTTTCATTGTTCAATCTGACAGCTAGGACTTAATCAAACATTGATATGGACGATTGTCAGAACTTCTCCCTTCAGAACTTCAGGATTTCATATTTTCAAACTTACACTATCCTTCCACTATACTATGATCAACAGTTGAGAATACACTCGAAGTGATCTTTCATATCAGATGACTCGTGTTCTTGCTGACGTGGTCTACCACATGTCCTTCCTGAGGTGGTCTACTGACATGGGTGAGACGTGTAGGCATTGTAGTGGAATGTGTAGGCAGAGCGAGGTAGTGAAGTGTGATGTGTAGCGGGTAGTGGACTGTGACGTCATAGCATAGAGGTGGTATGTATGAGTGGTTTGGTGTTTTACTCAGAGGGTGGGTCAGGCGGAAAGTGGTAATGAAAGAGGGAGGTAAGAGTTAATAGAAAGGTGACATGTATAAGGGTCCCACAAGGAAAATACCACCAACTCGGACCCGCCCCCCACCATTGATGGTAGAAATCTTGGGGGGGTCTGATATGCTCTGTCGACTGTAGATCTGAGTCACTGATTCTCGAACACTACTTTTAGTGTGCCCTTTGCCCAACTTATCCTGTCCTTCCACTTTAGAATGATCTAAGGATTGCGATCTTCTTTGGATTATCTGATAATCGAGAATGTATTTTGGCTCTCCAGGTCTCTAGACTTCAGAGATTTCAAATCTCAAACTGATGTCTTGAAGTGAGATTTTTTCTGGAGAGAAACCTCCTCACATATTTATACCCAAAACGAATGGCGTTCATTGGATCGGGATCTTATATCAATGGCTCAATCTGTCTATGATGCAAATCTTGTATCTTATCCTATCCTTCCAGTTAGAATGATCCAACGGCTGACAAAAATTCACATTTGATCCGACAGCTGACGAGTATTCGGATAATCAAATTCTCAACTCTTTAGCTATGTTTAACTTACCCTTCAATTAATTCGATCCTACGGTCGACGGATATTCGAGTGATCATGATATTATATCTCAACCCTTGCTTATCCTTTCCTTCCACTAATTCAATCCAACGGTCATCGCATTTTCTCCAGATCATATGGTCCACATTCATTTCGGATTTTAGGCTTTGGTTAATTCAACTTTCAAGTTGCCAATCCTTCCAAAGTGAGATTCCCTGAATGGTAACCTGCTCACAAATCCATTGGATCTAACGGTTGCTGGAATTTTGGATAGGTGATCCAAAGATCATTGTCTCTCTTCCTCTCGAGCTTCTAGAATCTCCGACTTATAATATTTTCTAAGTGTTCATGGGTCTCGACCTTTTCTCCTCCTAGGAGTCTGTCTCTTGGACCTCGTCTGCAAATCTAGAAACTGATATCTCTTCTAATATTTCTTGTTTCTTCATATTGTTCGCTTCTCCTCCTAAGATTATGATTTTCCTGTAAAACATCGACATTGGTGTTCTTTCCATCAATGAGAAGCACACACTTTCCTATAAAACATGCCAACATTCCCATGTCTCAAATTTATTTACTTGTGTTCTGGTATGAACAACGTTGTCTTGTGAATAACTAGGATCCTCCGGTTTATAAAAAATACAAAAAAAATGATGGACCTTCATCCATTTGTAACTATTCCAAAACTTCACTATGGTTAATGTATATTCCTTGATAAAAAATTTCAAAATTTTCTTCTTCTACAATTTCTTCTAGCACAACAATAATTTCATTTGGAACTCTGGGTGCTCTTGGTCTATGTTCTTAAATTCTATCCTTTCTCAGTATTTGATCGGGTAATGGTTTCTCACATTTTGATTTCGTGGAATGATATTCTCATCCCTCTTGAGTCGATTTATCTCATTCTGCATTTCTCTAAGTGTTATGCTCATAGGAGCCATCTCTATATTTTGTCTTGTTTCTTCGGTAGCTCCAGGATCATTTCTCACATTGGGGGGAAGGCCTTGGATAATTCCTCCCCCAATTGCTTTGTTTTCAGAACTTTTGGAAGTATATGGTCCTTGGCGTGATATTAACAAACCGGTCATTTGTCTTTTCACTTTTCCAATAATAATCTCAAGATCAACATTAGTGTCTTACATGTATTCTTCCATTTTTGTTACACAATGGATTGCTTCATCCAAATCATTTATTTTTGAGGCCCTGATCGCATAATTCAAATTTGAAGGAATGAAATTCTTATAACATATGAATATGATAGGATCATTTGGGAACTGGGATTATGGGATTTGATTCAATATCTTAAAGAATCATAAATTAAAATGCCTATTTATTTCCCCTTTTTTGAGATGGATTTGGGTAAACATAGTACACAGAGTATCATATGCAATATGTGGTGCATACATAGTCATGAACAGACTTCCTAAATCATCAAATGAACCAATTGATTAAGTTGTGAGGGAAACATACCATTCATGGGTTGGACCTATCAAAGTTTACATAAAGACTCTAACCATCACATCATCATGTTCAATCAAATGAATATCATAGACACTTAAAAAATGATCCATATGTAATTTTATATCCATAATCCCATCACATGAAAAGACAAGTAAAATTGCTTGAGGCAGGGCTGACAATGTGTGTTGTTATCCATGTAAATTGAGTGGGATGGACCTATCCCTTCTTCTTGGGTTTCTTTGTCTCTCATTTATTTCTCTTTATTCGTTATGAATTTTGTTTTTGTATTCTTCTCGGTAACCCTTGATTATTATCTCACTTGTTTTAGATATTGAACTTTAGGAAACTTCAGGAGTCACAACATTATTACTTTATATTCTTGTTAGTGGACATTTGTATGATTCCATCTTTTCTTAGATTTGAAATTGTCTTCTCTGTCTCAAGACTATTTCTCTTTCTTCTTCTTGGGAAATAACTTCCCAATTTCTTTTGAGTTCAACATGATTTTTTTTTTTAATTGTTAGGTCATACAACTGGTGCAAGATACTTATTTGATCTCTTAGTCCAATTCATATCTGGGGTTGGTTGGGTTCAATTATAGTCATTAAATTTTGTGATCTTCGAAACCAATTTTTTTGTTAGTTCCCTAGTATGGTCACCAAAAATGTTGATCTAAAAGACTGTCTCATGGTCTTTAAGTCAACCTCACGAGGATAAATCCCCCCACAGGCTACGTTTTTAAATAGGTGGTAGTCCTCTATTTCAAATAAAATACTATAAAAAACAAAATGCCTGAGAGAGGACCATGCTTATTCTTGAAATAAATATTCACATACAAATAATACCTGAGAAGGGACCAGGTATCTTATAAGAAGAAAATATTTAAACTATGTTACAAGATTATAAACCAAAAGAGTATGCAGTAAATAGGATGACATTTCCATCAAAACATTCATCAAAATAAAACACAATATTCATCAAAAGTGAAAGGAAAGTATGGGATGCATATAACAGAGAAATATAAATGATCATTTCATTAAACCCAATAAATATTCCAATAGACACATCTAAAATATCATGCTTAAATTCAAAGTCTTAAGAAATCAATAACGTTTTGTCCCAAACTAATTCTCTGGGAACCTAAGAAAATAAAAGAGTGTTATCTTGGGTTACAAATAAAATAGATCGTTTTTGTCCTTCAAAGAGGACTAAGGGATCTTGCACATATTTGTCACAGGAATCATCATATTCAACTTTCCAAACATGGTTGCAACATCTATGTTCAACTGAATCTCATATGTTGGAGCTAGCTTTGGAAGAAGCTCATTTATTGGAGGTGGAAGCGATGGGACCACCTTCTCTATAGATGGAGGAGGAGTGGTAGGTTGTGATGGAGGGGTTGAAGATTTATTTCTTCTGGTGTATTTCAAATATTCCCTCTTCCTTATCTCCTTACTTCGATCGTCTATCAACTGATTTAAAGCCCGGAGTCACCCCTCTCTTTCCCCTTATATTTTGGCTTCATCAATTTTTTCTTGTGTGACTTATTCCTCTTGGAAATTACAGTTCATGTCCATGAAGTTCATACTATTGGAATAATATTCATATTGGCATGGACACTCATCTTTTCAATGAGTTTCTTAGCATGGAGAACACCACGGTGTTTGTTCTGTGTCAACCATTACAACTGGTTTCAAAGTATCATGGTCATTTTCCTCTTGTTGAGGCCTTGGTTTCCAACCTATGGCATCTCTCTACTATCTAGTAAAATAAGGTCTGGGGGCAGATTGATTTCTCTCCAAATTATTTAATCGGTCCATGATTTGATTATGTGCTTGGACAAATTGTGTACTCATATGATATATCTTCTGAGTCAAGAGAGAAATTGGATTAGGAGCATTGTTGCTGGAATCCTTGGCCTTTGTTTCTACCTTGACACAAGGATACTAAAAAGAATCAACCTTTGATTCAAGGATATTTTCTTCAATATATGCATTGTACTCTTTGTCTTGTGTCAAATAAGTGGGCTTCTTGTCCTTCAGAATAAAACAAAATTTTCCATCAAATGAATTCACATATAGGAGATGAACTATCGCAGCGGTAGGATGTAAATATTTCGGGATATGACTATATAATCTGTTGAACCTGGTGTCAAACTCACTCATTGTCTCGTTCTCCTTTTTCTTTGTCTAATTGAACTGATTTACAAGCATCCTATTGTCTTTTTTTGTTGTCCATCTGTTCTTGAATAATTTGGCAAAATATTCATTAAATGCTACGTGATTGTCAAGTATCCCTCTAAACCACCTCTGGACATCTTCGGTCAAAGATGAGCCTAGTATCTTAATGTTCCATTTCTGCATTTTCCATGTCTCATCCTACGACATAGAGATGATTGTCTACAGTGTTGACATTGTTTCCAAAAAACTTCGACGACCATTTGTGATACTCTTTTGGTATTGTGTTGGAGTATACAAGGATGGTGGCCATTTTAAGGGGTTTGTAAAGGTATTTTTCCCAAGGGTGAGCCATTGGGGCAAGGGGAAGGGTATCATGGAAAAATGTTTTGACAACAGGAGGCTTAAGGGGAGGCCTTCTTTGATAAACCTTAGAATGTTTGAACCTTCCTGGGGGAAATGTCTTAAGAGAAGATGGATTCTGGGAAGGTGGAGTCTCTAGATGAGCTTCAAGAAGATCTCATCAATGTTTGAAATGGAACGTCCTTTAGGGGGAGTCACCAAGAAAGCTAGGAAAGGTTTTGGAATAGTTTTCCAAATTGTCGTTAGGGTTCAAAAGAGGATTCAAAACCCTCCCCAATAATGACTCCAAAATTTTATCGCACAAATTTTAGGTTGGGAAAATCCCAACCCAACCATAAAATGGCAACAACTAAGAGAACACCTACCCATTGTCACCCTAGGCACATATTCTCGTCACTTTGGAGATGAAGTAATCACCTCAAGGGGGGAATCTTGGTGACCCTAGGGGGAATAGGAAGAAAATTGGTATGATGGAAGTGTATCCCCTATAGGTCAAGATACCAAGTTCTTAAAAGGATTGGTAAAGATTCTTGATGGTATCCAATGGTTTCCAAGAGATATGAGCACTTGCATAGGGTGATTGTACTTGCCAGAGACACAAGAAAAGACAAGTATCCATGTAATATGTTAGGTGGACAAGTAAGTTAATATTTCTATCCCTAATTGAAAAAGTAAACAATAATATATATCAGAAATAAAATGACAATAAGAGATGAAAATAAATATGATAAAATTCTAGTTGAATAAACAAGAGACAATCTAGTAAATACTAGTTTAATTCAAGAATGAAAGAGCAAGATTCGAGCATGAAATAAGGCTGAAAGAAAAAGAGTTGCATCGATGTAATTTGCAGCCTTATGAATATATAATTAAAGTTATTATATCCAAGAGATCAACCATCAAAATTTTCCAACAAACCACCCAAAAAGTGTGCTAGCCTTAGTAGATTATAGGGGAAAACTTTTAGCAACTTTAGATGGTCGAGTAGTGAGTTATTAAAGAAAATGTGTTAGGGTTTCTGCAGCCCTAATGGTTGTATATAGTATTTTATAACAGCATAAAGAATACTAAGCTATGTGAGATGCCCTAGAGGGTACAACAACCCCAAGGCATCAACAAAATATTGCAACTTGAAAAATATTGATATTTTACTAAATCACATTTACCAAGGCAAGTAATTTATTTCTCCAATGCATAATTCAGATTAGTGCCTTTAATATTTGGGTGAATGGATTATTTAAAATACAATTTATATCAATAAAAACCCTAGGGGTGTAAATCCTCTTACTCCCTAGGGTATATAAACCAACTTCAAGATAGATCAAGGATGGTGTAGACCCTTGTACTCCTTCAAGATACCTTGCAATAAGAGACTTGTAAACTAGTAAATGAAAAGCAATTTATGGAGGGTGTATGTAATAATACTCCATCTAGGGTTATGACCAACAATATCATGAAATAATCAAGAGAAATGCATATTTTCCTTACCCAAAACCAAGAAAGTTGTAATATCAAACCCTAGTTTCACCAAGACAAACCATCCATAAGAAAGAGAAAGAGTCTCCAAGAGGTGTGCATCATGCTAGCTCATCCATTCATCAATAGATACACCAAAAATTATTTGCAATAAATATAGATACAAAAAATCCTCAAGTATAGTGAAAATTCCAGCCACATAGTCTTCTTGCAATGGGAGAGTTATATCAAAATGAGATTCAAATGATCTTTATTTATACAAAATCTCTTAAACATAGTTTCTCCACTTAAGTTAGGGTAAACACAAAATAATGGGACAACAACCCTTGTTTTTCCCCTTTACACAAGTAATTCATTTTTTGATTCGAACTTAAAATTTTAAAAAGTGCACAATAGAAAACATAAAATGACGTCACCCCTCTAAGGGTGATGTTTTGTCCCTTTGAGCAAGTCGTTGGGGAATAAATTTGAAGTTGTTGGGGCTCATAGAGACTCCCTCTCATGCGCTATATCCTCCTCCCACCAAGTCATACCAAGTGTCAACAAATAACAACTTCACCACCAAAACCCTAGCCCCAATGATGTCGTCAACACCTCAAGGGTGATGATTTGGCCCCTCCAAGAAAATAATTTGGCCTGTGCAGGCTAGGAAAGGTCCTCCAAGGTGTCATCTAGGCCTCCAAAGGAAATTCATTGTGATCCATCATGTGGTCTCTTGGCATTCAACCTGCGGGCTTCAAGACCCATGGAAGCCCAAGCTAGCCTTGTTCCTCCAAAGTTGTCCACCAGTTGGGTCCTGCAAAAAAAAATGGATTCACCCTCCAAGGATATCAAGTCAAAGCATCATGATGAGTAAATCAAATCAATAAGAGATACATATAATCATGTACAACCAAAATACCTCATGAACCCTATGCAATTTGCCAAGTTTGGTAATGGGAGGGTTTCCAAAACAACCTATTGGGTGAATTATTCCTCAATTTTAGGGGTGTTTCATGAGGGGGAACTCCTTCTAAGTCATGTATTTGAGGTGACATGGACTAGGGGAATAGTTTTGGGCATGGGGTTCATGACATACAAGGGGTTGTATTGTCTCACTTATGGTTTCCTTTGTAGAGGGTGTGTTTCACCTTCGTTTTCAATGCAACATTTTTTCCAAGCCCATTTATCCTTTAATCTTTTTAGGATGTTTCCAGATTGAAGCCAAGGTGGTGATTCTACCTAAAAAATAAAAATTGTTCCCACCTTGAGTCTACCCTGGTCACATCATTCTTCCCCAAGTTGGAAACATCTATGGGGATTCTACCTAAGCATTACAAATAGTGTTCTCCACACATGCCCCTCCTTAGTTGACATTTGTTATTAGTTACTCTTTCACGGGTCCCATCAATTTTTATGAGAGATGTTTCATTGTCCTCAAGATCTGTTGGCCCTGGGTTATGAAAGGAAGCGAAGAGTGAGGAAGAAAAGGTAAAAAGAGAGCTTTGTGGCAGACACAGTGGCTGTCACTGGGTCAAAGTGAGAAAAAGAACAAAGAAGATAGAGGGAAGTGCGGAAAATCAAGTTGTTGGATGAGGAGATCAAGGATGATAGATCAGCAAGGAAGACATACCGAGGATGAATCAGGAAGTGGAAAAATCCAGCATTAGATTCCTTGGATCACCGCGAGATGGAGAAGGAAAGAGAGGCTATCAAATCTCGGAAATAATGGGTCAAGTTGACCTAGGGTTGTAGACACCTAGGGTTTTGGTAATTAGGGTTTTTGACATCTAGGTTTCGACCTAAGGCTATCGGTGAGGGATTGTAATGTATAAATAGAGGTCGAGAGGACCTAGGTCTGGTCGGTACTATGGTTGAGCCTTGTTGTCGATTATTGTTCATTGGGAGAATATTGTATTGAGGGTGAGAGAAGCATTGAGGGAGAGAGAGAGCCTTCTGGTATTGTAAGATCTTTAGCTGGGTGCGAAGATCAAGTCCTATAGCTGGGTGCACAGGAAGGGAGAGAGGAAGAGAGACAGAGAAGAGAGGATCTGTTGGCCAAGAGCACAGATCAAAACTGTAAGATTTATCTTAATATATAATAAGCACAGTTCTGTGGACGTAGCCCTAGAGAGAGGGTGAACCACATACATCTATTGTTGTGTGTGTGATTGATGCTCTGAGCTTTTTTGTTGTTATATTGTTATCAACATCATTGTATTAGATCATATCTATGGTTGTGAAGGATATATCTAGCTAGTTGAATGGTAAATGCATGTTATGTTGTTGTTTTAATAAGAACCACGTGATATTCCCCTATTTGTAGACATCTCTGTCCTGCAACCCCCTCATATATACTTCAGGTGAGACTGCATCTGCTTCGTAGGTGTTGTCAAAAGGGCCAATAGCTAGGGCTTGTCGGTGCGCTCCTGGAGCTTAACCCTGGGTCTTCCAATGTGCCAACAAATGGTTCCGTTGTCAGGACTTGAATCTTTTTAAGGGAATGTCAAGGTGGTTCCCATCAAAGACTTGAATCTTTTAAGGGAATGTCAAGGTGGTTCCCATCAAAGATTGAGATCTCGTAAGGGTAGAGGATCAAGAGAAGGACTTCCACCGAAGCCTAGAACAAGAACCCTAAGATAAGGATTGAAGATTGGTTACAAAGATACATCTTCACCGACATTAACGATATTCTTTGGAGGAATCCATCGAGAACTATACGAGTGGTTAGTTAGGTTAGCTAACACACGCTTGAAATTAGATCCGCACTCTCGTTGGTTTGGACACCAGTATTGATCTAGAAGGTCAAGAGATTCGACAACGTTGTATCCGTGAGTAGTAGATCACCGGTTTGATAGTACCATCGGAGGGTATATCACTTAGTTTGTTGTTGACAAAACAAAATCGTATAGTCAAGCCAAGAGATACTTTTTCAAGGGACCCAGAGGAAAATTTTTGCACTTCCTGAAGCTAAGAATCAAGATGTTCTTGCATGAAAACCACATCTTGAAGATACAATAGATTTATCAGACCTGAAAAGGCTAATGTTCAAGATATCAGACAGCGATAGTGACACAGAAGCAGGGCATACACGTAGTGGGAAAGTATTCCAAGGAGCTCACCTTGATAATTTGTTTAAGAAAAACTACAGAGAAGAAGGTTTCTATAGTGGAGAAGAGGTAGATATAACCGACGAAGAGCATCCAAAGCCCACCAGAACAGAATAAGAGGGAGCTGAAGAACTGTGCCAAAGTGAGAAAGAAACCTCAGGAACTGCGTGAACTACTGAAGTAAGTAACGTTAATCCTCCTGTTGTCCCAACAATACTTAGCAGTCAGAATAGTCAGAACCACCAGAGTCTTTAGAGTACGGTTACCAGTAGCCCAACATCTACTCAAGTAAGAAGCCTAGTTAGCTTTATGGCAGATGATATGAGACTCCCTATCTTTAGAGGAGATGGATATGAAGATCCAGATCAACATTGGTTTTTGTGTGAGGTCGTATGGAATATTAAAAGTATCACCGATGAATCCATCAAGAGAACCCAGTTCAACACTACGCTAAGGGATCGCACACTGAGCTGGTACATGAAACTTGTCCAAGGACTGGAACAGCCTAAGCCCCTGAATGAGATCAATAATGTGTTGATTACAGAGTTTAATAAACCTATGTCGAAGTCACAATGTATTACAAAACTAAAAGATACTAAACAAAAGGTAGAAGAACCTGTTTGGGAGTTCGACCAGATATTCAAGACCCTGATAGGCTAATTAACTTTCTAGATCCCTGACGAATAGAACAAAGAGTTGTTCATCGCTGCACTGTTACCACACATAAGAATCCCTTTAATGCAGCAGAAGATTTCATCTTGGGCAGAATATTTGGAGATCGCCATGAAGCTTGAATCAACACCGATGGGAGAATCTAGCTCAGGCATTAGCCAGATAATGAGTCATCTAACTAGTTTGTCTTTATAGGTCGAGGATATGAAGAAAGATAAGGGAAAAGACAAAAGGGAAGATATCTAGTGTATAAGATGCAGATCTGAAGGCCATGATAAGGAACACTGTCCCTTATTTCATGAGTACTTGGCATTAGGGGCTCTGAGCCCCTTAAAGCAAGTTAACCTACCCTGGTGCGATGTATGCAGAAAAAGGCATCGCCCATGTGAGTGCTACTATATGCAGAAGTATGTCCAGACACCCACAAACTTGTATTGTACATTCTGTAAATCAGTGGGGCATGATGATCAAGATTGTAGAGCTTATGATCTCATGCATGAAAGTTTGAGAGACATATACAAGATTCAAGGTGAAGTACAACAAGAGGGAAACACTCTGCAGTACAACTCTCTGGGGAGAGGAAATTTCACTCCTCGTGGTGGCTACACAGGATTAGGACAAGGAGGAGGTATGGGCCGAGGCCGAGGATAAATAATATGTTACAACTGCACGCAGCCAAGATATTTAGCAAGGGATTCTCAGAATCCCTGCACAACCTGTAGTTACTGTAACTCCTTCGAGCATGTCATAGAAGAATGCCTTGTGCTATTGGTTAAACTTTAGGAAAGACAAGGACCCCAGTAGAACCCACAACAACAATTGATATATGTTGAACCTTGCAGAGTAGACCCTAGAGTCGTTGTTATTAATCGAGGAGGCGTTGCTACAGGAGAAGACAAAGCAGCCCAAGGAAAGACTGAAAATGAACACAGAGTCAGGAGAGCTACATAAAATACCCCAACGTTCGATGCTAAGAAAGAAAGACAGATATTCGAGGAGGAAAGAAAAGAGTTCAAAGGAAATCAAGGATCTTCATCAAAGAGATAACCAGAAATCAAAGAATACAACATGCCTCAGGCGTTTGATCCATCTGCATCACCAACAGAAGGGAAAGAGGTAAGAAAACTCATGGAATTATTGCACACTTGTGTTAAGTTGATTCAAGATAAAGGCATTGTACAAGAATTACAAGATTTAATCAAGAAGTATGAACTAGGAAAAATAGACCCTTACTGAATAGAGAAGTGCACCAAATTGGAAGAAGGATAAGGACAAATAAAGAATTACACTTGAATGCTCAGATAGGAGAGTATGAGATAGACTATGTGGTCCTTGACTTAGGGTCAGAAGTCAATGTCATGACGAATCAAACTTGGGCACTGATGGGAAAACTCAATATGATATATTCCCCTATCAGGCTTTGCATGGCTAATCAACAAGTTGTCATCCCATTTGGACAATTAGAGCATGTCCTAATGGACATCGATGGAGTAAGAACCTTTGCAAATTTTGAGGTAATTGAAATTGTTGATGATAGTTTCCCTTACCTTGCATTGTTAGGAATTGATAGGCCCTTTGACAATTCCACTATTGTTGATTTAGAGAAAAGATGCATGACATTTGAGAAAGTTGGTCTTAGGATCGTTGCACCTTTAGAACCAAATGAAGGTCCACGATACACAGAACCTATCAGAGAAGAGGACCATGCATTTTAACTTTAAAACATCTACAAATTAACAGCCAGACAACAAGATTATATCAACCCTACAACTGACGAAAATCTGAGCTGGCAAAGTGAGAGCACATGCTCATCCGACTCAGAAGAAGCATTGGCGAACTGGCAGAACCATATGTATGAAGTATCTACAAGAATATGTGCTAGGCTAACCAGAGAAATTCATTGGATTGGCACAATCGTGAGTAATCTACCCACATTTGATGGGCTGAACCCCTTAGAGAACTTATTATAAGAATTTGGGACAAGTGTACCAACACGACAGAGGTTGATGGAAATGGATGAGGCCATGAAAGCCACACCAAGAAGATGGTGGGGGACACATAAAAGAAATATTACAAACTGGACACAATGTCGAACTCTGATGACAACACAGTTTTCAGCACAAGTAGGAAGCTGTGAAGCACGATACATAGGTCAAAGTTACCCAAAGGACCATGTACGAATCTGCGAAGAGGCCTGGAGTGACATTCCTAGATAACAATGGGTACACAGATTCATCAATACGCTAGATCCCACCCCGATTAACTGGTACCTTCAAGCAGAGTTGTGCCTTGTCACTTCAGAATGGGAAGGTATGATCCAGAATTTTATAACCACCTTTTTGTTTGACAGTGAATTT
>SNQJ01S0195506.1:0-17509 GCA_010110895.2 Picea sitchensis | reverse complement strand
TTATCATCCAAAATCAGATGGACAAACAAAGAGGGTGAATCAAGTGATTGAGGATATGTTGAGGATGTATGTGATGAATAAACCATCAAAATGGGAAGACTATCTACACTTGGTAGTGTTTTCTTATAACAATGGGTACCAAACATCTTTAAAGATGAGCCCATTTGAGGCACTTTATGGAAGAAAGTGTAACACACCAGTAAGCTGGGACAACCTAGCAGATAGAGCAGTGGTTGGGCCATATTTACTCAGGGAAATGGAGGAGCAAATGATAAAAATAAAACAAAATTTAAAGGCTGCCCAAGACAGGCAGAAAATCTATGCTGATAAGAGCAGAACTCATAGGGAATTTAAAGTTGGGGACCATGTATTCTTGAAAGTCAAATCCAACATAAGTTCCCTAAAGTTGGGAAATTGTTCCAAGTTGGAAGCTCACTATTGTGGGCCATTTGAGATCCTAGAGAGGATTGGTACAGTAGCTTATATGATTGCATTTCCTGAATCTATGTCTGTTCATATTGTATTCCATGTATCATTGCTCAAGAAATATATACCTGATGCTAATCATGTTATTGATTGGAATGTGATCCAGGTGGAGCAAGAAGGTGCTTTCCAAGTGCATCCGGTACGCATTTTGGACCGAAAACTCAAACAGCTATGAAATCGAGCCATAGGGCTTGTAAAAGTCCAATGGACATGGTATGGTCCTAAGGACACTACTTGGGAGCATGAGGATGCAATGCAGGCAAAATACTCACATATTTTTGAGAATTCTTGAAATTTTGTTGTGTATGAGTACATAATGCACTGAGGACAGTGCATAAATAAGGGGAGGGGATTGTAATATCCCTAGGCCGAACCCAATTTTAATGTAAATGAAAATGTACTTATGCTGGTGAGTTGTTTGATATCATTTTTGTATGCACCTTTCATGGCATAGTGCGTGCATGTACTGCGCAGTAGAATGAGGAAGTGTGCACATTCCAGGATACCACGCGCAACAACTTAAGTGAACATTATTTTGAGGCTAGGAATCCTTTGTGTATATGTTGTGTTTTATAGGCTGGTGAGCCATTTTTTTGATTATTAGGCCAGAGAGACTAGATGTTAAAGGCCAGTGTGCCTAATTTTTAATATGTCTCAACATTAATATAAAATACATCGTTGTGCGCAGACCAACCATGATAAAAGAGTATGGGGGACTAAACTCCACTAGTTAGGGAAAGGGTGGGGACTAAAAGTTAAGGAAAAGGGGCTAAGCCGAGGAGATTAAGCCAAAAAAGGAATATTATATTAATATTTCTTAAAGTATAAAGTATGGATAATTATTTTATCCTAAGTTCTAAAGATGGAGAAAAGTGGGCCAAAGTAGCTCCCAACATGACAAGTGTGAAGTTGGGGACATGCATACATATTGTTTGGACTTAGTTTATTTCCCATCATTTTTCTTTCCATCATTCCTCCCATCATTGAGTCATCCAGTCAATCATCCATGAGCATTCACACACTCATTGAGCTATCTTTCGTACCTTCATGTCACTGTACGTAAACCTGTATCCATACCCATACCTGTTTGTGTATATGGTTAGATTGAGAGCTGGATTGAAGAAGCAGGTTGTCAAGCCCGTGGGATATTGAAGAGGCGGGTTGTCAGGACTGTGAGAAATCTCTCTGGGTGAGAGAATTGTTGGGAATTGATTTCCTGAAGGTGCTAAACTGAATCTACAGGGCTCTGAGACTTCCTGTCCGACCTGTTGCTGAAGCCCGGAAAGGAAGTGGGGCAGCCGAAGGACTGTTGAGCAGAGAAGGGGCACACTTCCTGGGTTGGGATATGCATGTGGGGAATGAATGACTGTAGGCTGTTAGTTTGAGTTGGCACCTGTGACAGAGTCTTTCCTATTGTATGTGATACATTAGCCTGATTAGGAATCCCTCTACTCGGGTGGAGTTTAGTCCCAACTTGGGGGTGACCCACTACTGAGAGTGATGAGCAGTGTGGTCCAAGGTTGGGAGGTTCGTGGAATGTTTGCACGCAGTTGGTGATATTATTACCAAGATAAGTATCAATTGTGTGATAAATTTACATGTTACACTATTATTTACGTGTTTATTTTTATGGGTTTATCCTATGTGTGGTTATAACTGTCTGTATATTTATGGGTATTTCCTTTATATGATGCATGTATACATTTACTATTATTCCAGTATGAATCCATGCATTTACAAAATGTATTTGTCTGTTTATGTTGTATATATAAAGTTCCACAAGAGTTCTATGTGTATATATTTTAATTGCATGTAGTACAATAAATTTATGTGGCATAGCTCAGTTGGATGCTGGGTATGTTACAACATGGTATTAGAGAATGAAAGAGTTTGATGGAGTAGCATGGCCCAACCTGGGTGGCTGGGGATGTTACACATGTGGCTTATGGCTAAATAAAAAACACCTCCAATCTTGGATCTCCAAATATTATGGATCTTTCCTAAAGGATATAATGTATGATTGATCCATGCTATAATTTTCTTCATTATAGAATTTCTCATTGTGGAGATGACACTATGATAGCTCATGCCAAAGGATCCTAGTTCATTGACGATGTGGGACTCTTTATAAGGCCATGTACTCACATATGTGCACCTTGTGACCTTTGTTCCCAATAACCACATCCTCCTCATTGACCTTTTTCTTGCCTTTCTTAATGGATGGAATAATAGAGACATGTTAACTTTTTAAGAAAAAGGGGTTCAACATTTACTAGGAAAATCAATAATGGCTCGACATCTAGTTAAATTTTTAAGAAAAAATATGTTTATAAAAAGAATGATATAATTGATATGAATGTGGATTCAAAACAATTTTTATTATGCAAGAGTTAGTCATCCAAAGTAGGAATATATACATGAATGTTAAGACTATACAATTATTACTTGTTGAAGTTCTTATATGACAATACAATCCAATTGAACCATTCCAAATTCTCGTGTAGGACTAGATTGAGATGTCCATGTTCAAATTCCCCATCTCATATATCTCTCCATATAAAGTTCATTTTTAAGAAAAATTTAAGAATGCATCTACCCATATGTGAAATGTTAGAATGTCATACTTTCCATGTCAAAATAGAGTCACAAGAAAATTTTAATCCTCTCTAGATAAAATCATCCTAATACTAATCTATAAGAGTTGAAACCACATTCTCCCTTTCTTCCCAAACTATTCGAATTAGTGCAAAATAACTGTTAGTGCTAGAATTTGCCCCTAGACTGCTATAGGGTCAAGCCTAAGACATCTTCAATTATTGAAATGATTTTATAAATAAGGATGTGTTCTGGGTTTTGAAATAAGGTGGATCAGGTAGATGGAAAGAAAAATAATAAGAGAAAAAGGCTAAATGCAGATCAGTTAAAACACCATTTTGCATGGAGTCAAGTAAATACTCTGTTGATCGAAGGCAATCAAATTGCATATCAGATAAGAAGTTTATATGAAAATGGGTAGAAGAATAGGGAATAAACTAAAAGTAGAATACCCATCAAACCATGATTCTCTTTGTCAAATGGATGAAACAATACTTGAAACAAAACACACAAATAGTAGGCAGTCACAAAAAAATCTTTACTTCTCGAGAATCTATTATCCATGGGAAGCCATTGATTCTCAATGGCTGCAATTCGCTCAAGTAAGATGGAAAACAGAGTGTAAAACAAGGAAGATGAAAAACAGAGTGAAAAACAAGGGAAATCACAATCTGATAAAAACAATTGTCATAGATCTTCAATGTTAGAAGCGATCACATAATAAGATGCCCTTAGGCTTACAATAACATATACTGGATGGCTATCTCATTAAATTCTTCTCCATCCTCACCCTCTTAGGCCTCCTTTTCCTTTTTACATTACAATGTTCTCCCATATATATCTCTTAGATCCCATTGATAAGACTTCCTAAATCCCTCAAAGAGATAATTTTAAACAGATCATGGAATCTAGTCAAAATTCTAAAAACAAAGCATATCAAAATCAATTAAGATCAAGCCAGATTTTAAAATAACAGGATATCATCTTGGATGAAATTTCGTTGTTAAGCTGGGCCAATCCTTTGCCATATTCTTTGTTGGACACTTGGGATCGATGATTCTTTTTCTCTAGAAAATATTTGACCAAAACTAATATGGACAATATTCAAAGTTGATTCTTCTTTTTCCTGTCCCTGTGTCCTGAAAGAAACACTTGAACTCGAGTTGTCTCTAGAAATCTGGAACCGTTGGATTTGATTCTAGCCTTTTGCTGATCTATCTCTTTTAAATAAAAGAAGGAATCAAATTGATTGATATTCTGGAAGATACGAAGTTAAACACTAATTTGCTGACGATATGGATTTTTTATTAATCCTCCACCACCTGTGCATTTGCTATCTTTATGCCTCATATTGCTAGAATTTTTTGGAAAAGTTCATCCTAACCAGACGCAGATTTATCCAGAACCATTAAGAAATTTCGCAAACCCTTTGGGATGAATGTAAATGGATCCATTTGGGAGGTGGGTTTTGAACGGTTTCATCAAATTATTTATGGTTTGTTTGAAAATTAAGACCGAAATTACCCTCCTAAATAATGATGGGAATGCACAAAATATGGGTTGATCTTTTTCCATTGAATGCTCTTAACATTTATGCACTTAAATTTTAATTACTCTCCAAATGCTCAGTTGAAAAATGGTCTTCTATCAAGCATTTTGGCATTTGAACTTAGGTAATCATTCGCTTGGATACTCTCATCATCATCTGGAAAATGTTAGTACTCTGTACAATTTGTGGTTGATGCTTCTTCCTTTTGATCCTGCTCACTAACAAATTCTAGTGGTGCTTCAACATTTGACAAAGAAGCAATGCTCAGGCCACGGTTTTATTGTAGAACATGAAAAGTTGGGGGGGGGGAACCTGTGTATTTGACTTGTAACTATTCATCTTATCCTTGTATAAATTGATTCAACATGAAAACATTCTCATTAAATTGATGAATGAACCAACAATTTAATTTATGAAATAATCTGGCAGCTTCATGTGCCTTGAACATTCTCAATGCAGGTCATGTTCATTTGGCATATGATATGCACATACCCACAAGAAAATATCGGATTGTAACTCATCAATTAGTGTGCATGTTTTCTTATGGATCATAGAAAGTCTTACCAGGAGCAGATACGCCCTTCTCAGGCAACAATATCCTCACCGAAGAAGAGAAATTATTGAGCTTCTTAGACATGAACTCTGCAAATTTATTGTTCTCCTCCACTGTAGTTCACATAAGACTTTCTTGGTTTCACATGAAAACTTCGGTGGCTAAAGTGAGATGGAAATGTATCTTTAGGCCCAAAGTTCACCATATCCAAGGCCCCTACACTAGAACTAATGGAATATTCTTCTTTAAAATGGCATCAAAACACTTTTCATTGCATGCCATGACACCTACCACCATGTGGATGCAAGAATGGCATCCCGATCTTAATAGAAAACCACATTACTGACAGTATTTTTTATCTCATAACCCTTCATGATGAATGTCGATTATCAGAATAGATGACAATGATTTATGTTGGCAAGACAAATTGTTCCACAACCAGGATAAATCCTCCTCATCGTGGCTTGGTATGGTGCTAGTGCACTGTCTTTGACTTATGTATTGTGTGTTGTGGCAGGTGTTGGAGATTGGCTCCAGGCCAATAACTTTGCTAAAATAATCATTAAGTTTAATATCAGCTTTGAACATATTTTACTAGTACAAAGCCAAATTTATCTCAATCAAGGCATCATAGCACTATGTCAAGGGTGTATGGAATAAGAAATTCTACCCTTCCTGTACCTCCTCTCTAATGAGGCGAGTTAAAATTTTAGAACTACTTCTAGCATATGCAATACTGGTTCTTTGGAACAACACTTTTCGGTGCTATAGGAATAACTCCATTTCTGCAACAAGGAAAAAATTGAATATTTAGTATCTAAATACTAACATTGGTTCCTTCTAGGGATGATAGGCTCCCTGCGAGCTGCCAAGAACAAGAAAACCACTGTGCCTTTCTGTTCTATCCATCTGTGCAACTCAACCTGCAAATGTTTGCCTCTGCAAATATGCACATTCTTCTGTGTTGTTCCTAGTCCATTGGGTTATGGAGTCAGTCAATAGCATTTCAAATCAGGTCCAAACTTCTGCAACTTATCAAACTCTAACAAAATGCTGAAAACAAACTCGCTGCAAATCTGATTACACTATGAAAACTACAAAAAACAAATGCTCAAGAAGAGAGATTATTGCCTGCCCTACTTCTAACCAATTATCTCGTCACTTGATCAAGTGAAATCATGTTTCCAATGGAGCCATAATAACATCCAACTGATTTAAAAAACTCCTTTTATGCAAATAAATTTCAAAGAAGACTTCATGACTTGTAGCAAAATTTTAACTTGCAACACATAGTTACAATAATCATCTTCTTTGATTTGAAATTTGGCAAGGCTGAAATCTTATGAAAAACATGATTCCATATAAAAATCTACTGGATCATAGAAAAAAGAAGTAGATGGATAACCAAATACATTTACCTCTACTTGTTGCTCAATGTTTACTTCAACTTTTGATGTATGGATGTCATATACAAATTTTTGCAAATATGGATATAGTTGTGAACTGATTTTACTATTAATTACTTCTTGTTTAATATCTTCTCTGTAAGTGATACCAATTTTCTATTCATGAGGTGCTACAAACAGAAAAGAAGATCTGAAATCTTCATCCATATCCGTGTAGACAACCACTAGATCATGCCAATTATGTTGCATCTTCAACTGATACAAAAAACTTGTCTTCTCCTCTATGATATCTGTTCCACTTGTCAAACTAAACTCCATCTGATCTGTTGAAAAGAAGGTATGAACAAGATCTGCATTATCATAATCAAAAGCATTAATATCATCTTGATTCTGCTCAGAAATTTCTGGGACAACAACAATGTCATCATGATAATCAACAAGTTGATCTTCTTCTTCGATGCTTCCTTAAGATGCATAATTTCCATGCACTAGCTAAGGCTGCTCATAGATGAGGATTTGAATGCCTTCACGAATCTGTTGGTCAGATTTTTTCACCATAAAGACATCAGGCTCTAAAATGTCAAGATTATCATCACTATACTCATCAAATATAGGTTGACTCGGAAAAATTTCCGAGAACTGAAAATCAGAAACCTTTTCTTCACAGTCATCTTGAAAGGATGAATGCATAAGTTCATCTTGGTTATCATACAAATATTGACCATAAAGCACATATGAACAATCATCAAATACATCTATAGATGTTGGTTTTTCTTCCTCGTTTACAACATGATATAAAGTATCATAGTTACACATTTCAAAATCGGAATGCTGAAAATCCTTCTGCTCCAAAAGATATTTATGAAAATATACAACTAACAATAAATCATCTTCTTCTTCCTCAGTTTTATAATCCTTTTCATTTGAGCTCAAAGTAATAGGTACATAAGGAGAAAGATCTAGATCATTCTCAATTACACAGTTATTGATATTCTCATCGACTGTATCTTGAAGATCTTCTTCACTAACATTATTTTCATTCTTGCAAACAGAAGAAAAATATGCTTTCTGCTGAATATGCTTCTCATATACATCACAACAATTTTCAAAAAGACTTTCAGTTGGAAATTTTTCTTTATAAAATGTATTGAAAGTATCATGAAAACTTGCCAATGAGTTAATACTTGAGGCTAGAAAAGATCTACACCAATCAAGGGCTGCTCCCTTCAATGAGTATCTGAAAAGTTTGATATGGACATCCTCATGCACAATCTGGCGTTCATGAACAAACTCATGAAAATACAACATATTGTCAGCCAAAACCTCCCAATCTTCACTTTTAAATGTAGGAAGGGTACCTTCCCATTCACCTCTACCAAGCATTGGGTTTGGAAAACCAACTACATTTGAAAAATCACAAAAGGCAAACCTTTGAGCCGAAATGGCTTCCATAGTTGGATTCCCAGTGGAGTCACCTTTTAATCTTTAGACAATGGAGTCACCATGGTGAAATATCTGCAATCAAGCACATGTCCTCTTCTTGTTCACCATCAAGAAGCGAATCTGATCGTTGTCGTTCTTCCCAGGGAAGATGTCTTCGTTCCTTCGTCCCCAACAATGACGCCAAAATATGTTAGTGCTAGAAGTCACCCCTAGACTGCTATAGGGTCAATCCTAGCACATCTTCATTTATTGCAATGATTTTATAAATAAGGATGTGTTTTGGGTTTTGAAAGAAGGTGGATCAGGTAGATGGAAAGAAAAATAATAAGAGAAAAAGGCTAAATGTAGATTAGGTAAAACACCATTGGGCATGGAGCTAAGTAAACACCATGTTGATCAAAGGCAATCAAATTGCATATCAGATAAGAAGTTATATGAAAATGGGTAGAAGAATAGGGAATAAACGAAAAGTAGAATACCCATAAAACCAAGATTCTCTTCATCAAATGGATGAAAAAATACTTGAAACAAAACACACAAATAGTAGGCAGTCACAACAAAATCTTTATTGCTTGAGAATCGATTATCCATGGGCAACCATTGATTCTCAATGGCTGCAATTCGTTCAAGCAAGATGAAAAACATAGTGTAAAACAAGGAAGATGAAAAACATAGTGAAAAACAAGGGAAATCACAATCTGGGAAAAACAATTGTCATAGATCTTCCCTCTCGGGCCTCCTTTTCATTTTTACATTACATTTTTCTCCCTTATATATCCTCCTAGATCCCATTGATAAGACTGCCTAAATCCCTCAAAGAGATAATTTTAAACAGATCATGGAATCTGGTCAAAATTCTAAAAACAGAGCATATCAAAATCAGTTAAGATCAAGCCATATTTTAAAATAACAAGATATCATCTTGGATGAAATTTAGTTATTAAGCTGGGCCAATCCTTTGCGATATTCTTTGTTGGACACTTGGGACCGATGATTCTTTTTTCTCTAGAAAATATTTGACCAAAACTAATATGGACAATCTTCAAAGTTGATTCTTATTTTTCCTGTCCCTGTATCCTAAAAGAAACACTTGAACTCGAGTTGTCTCTAGAAATCTGGAACTACTAGATTTGATTATAGCCTTTTGTTGATCTATCTCTTTTAAATAAAAGTAGGAATCAAGTTGACTGATATTATGGAAGATATGAAGTTAAACACTAATTTTCTAAAGATATGGATTTGGTATTAATCCTCCACCACCTGTGCATTTGCTATCGTTATGCCTCGGATAGCTAGAAATTTTTGGAAAATTTCGTCCTAATCAGACACATATTTCTCCAGAACCACTAATAAATTTCGCAAACCCTCTGGGATGAATGTAAATGGATCCATTTGGGAGGTGTGTTTTGAACGGTTTCATCAAATTATTTATGGTTTGTTGCAAAATTGAGCCCGAAATTACCCTCCTGAATAATGACGGGAATACACAAAATCCGAGATGATCTTTCTCCATCGAATGCTCTTAATAGTTATGCACTTAAATTTTAATTACTCTCCAAACGCTCAGTTGACAAATGGTCTTCTATCAAGAATTTTGGTGCTTGAACTTAGGTAATCATTTGCTTGGATATTCTCATCATCATCTGGCAAATGTTAGTACTCTGCACAATTTTTGGTTGGCACTTCTTCCTTTTGATCCTGCTCGCTAACAAATCTTGGTGGTGCTTCAACATTTGACAAAGAAGCAATGCTTGGGTCACAATTTTAATGTAGAATAGGAAAAGTTGGGGGGTGAACCTGTGTATTTGACTTGTAACTATTCATCTTATCCTTGTATAAATTGATTCAACATGAGACCATTCTCCTTAAATTGATGAATGAACCAACAATTTCATTTATGAAATAATCTGACAGCTTCATGTGACTTGAACATTCTCAATGTAGGTTGTGTTCATTTGGCATATGATATGGACATACCCACGGTAAAATATCGGATCGTAACTCATCAATTAGTTTACCTGTTTTCTTGTGGATCATAGAAAGGCTTACTAGGAGTAGATACGCCCTTCTCTGGCAGCAATATCCTCATCGGAGAAGAGAAGTTATTGAGCTTCTTAGACATGAACTCTGCACATTTCTTGTTCTCCTCCACTGTAGTTCACATAAGAGTTACTTTGTTGCACATGAAAACTTCAGTGACTAAAGTGAGATGGAAATGTATCTTTAGGCCCAAAGTTCACCATATCCAAGGCCCCTACACTAGAACTAATGGAATATTCTTCTTTAAAATGGCATCAAAACATTGTTAATTGCATGCCATGACACCTCCCACCATGTGGATGCAAGAATGGCATCCCAATATTAATAGAAAACCACATTGCCGATGGTATTTTGCTTCTCATAACCCTTCATGATGAATGTTGATTATCAGAACAAATGACAATGATTTCTGTTGGCAAGACAAATTGTTCCACAACTAGGATAAATCCTCCTCATCGTGGCTTGGTATGGTGCTAGGGCATTGTCTTTGACCTATGTGTTGTGTGTTGTGGAAGGTGTTGGATATTGGCTCTCAGCCAATTAACTTTGATAAAATAATCATTAAGTTTAATATCATCTTTGAACATATTTTACTAGTACAAAGGCCAATTTATCTCAATCAAGGCATCATAGCACTATGTCAAGGGTGTATGGAATAATAAATTCCACCCTTCCTGTACCTCCTCTCTAATGAGGTGAGTTAAAAGTTCAACACTACTTCTAGCATATGCAATACCGGTGCTTTGGAACAACACTTTTCGGTGCTACAGGAATAACCCCATTCTTGCAACAAGGAAAAAATTGAATATTTAGTATCTGGATACTAACAAGAACGATCGATCCTAAAATCACTTGAAGCAACATTCACATCATTGAGGGTGAAAAGTCTATTTATTTTAGATCTAAATTTTCCTTTAACAATTATGTATTAGGTCAATCTTTTTGAAGGTTCGTCACCAATCATTGAACTCACTATCTTCTTTCCTGACATGCTTCCTCCATGCACAATTATATTAGTTTATATGAGGCCTTTTCCTTTTTTAGGCAAGGCAAAGATACTCCATGGAACCAATATTGACAATGCATGGTCCACCACATTTTTAGAGCATAAAAAACCTCTAAGCACTCAAGTTTCTATATGACTAATTTTGGAAGATAAAAGAAACCAATAACCGTACATAATAAATGTGTCTTTCTTGAATATTTTTTTCTATAGCCATGATTTTACTAACAAAATGCATGTCTCTAAATAATGAACTATTAAGTTTTTTTTAAAACTTTAATATCCTAGCAACATGGGAAGGAACATAATGGGATAGATGCTCATGACTCAATACTTTATTTTTTTAAATTGACTTTTAAAAGTCCCATGATATGGTCAAGTTTCCCTTCATCCTGGTCATGCTTAAGGCTCTTGACTTTGTCCCCTTGTTTCCTAGAGCCATGGAAAATCTTCTTAGAAGCAATTATGTATCTCTCCATCAACATATATAAATAAGAAGAATTAGGGCTAATCCATTATATTTGACAAGGATCTCTGTTGGCACTTGAAATTTATGTGATGGTAATAGAAGCCTTGGTCTACTTGATCTTTCACATTATAGGTTAATGTTTGATTAAAGAAATCACTCTCCCTAAACAAGGAATCAAGTAGTTTGTCACTGGGAATTTTGTTAATGATTTATTTCTCACCATTAGAGAGGAATATAAATTAATGATCAATGCAATGGACTATATTTATATATTTTATTTATCCTACGAGTCCAAAATTCAATGGGCCAAAACTCAATGTCACAAACTATGCCCTCAAGACCTTCGTAGTTGGATCACATATCAGGGTTGCATTTCTTAGGCTTCCTTTTGTGTTTTAGACATCCTCCAAATAGATGTAGTAGATTGTCATCCAAAGAGATAAAAAGAAAATGAAAAATTGGCACATTGAGCTAATTCCCATGGTTGCAGTCATATTCCAAATATGCACTAAAATATTGGTTGTAACCTATGTCTATAACTGATCCTCTCTTTCGGTTCCCTCAACTAGCCAGTTTCAGTACTTGGAGAAATCTAGTTATATCATTTTTTGGGAAAGTATGGAGGGTGGTAAGAACTTCACAAATTAAATTGGAATTTTTGTTGCATGTTGAGGGTCTATATGGAAATCCTAGTAATACACATCCAACCTCGAGGTTTCTTGCACCAGATGGATTATTAGAGTCCTATAATAAAACAAGGTCTTGAACTATTGACGAAATACAAAGTCTCACATTTGGTGTGTCTTTTAATGAAAATACATTATGGTGGTCCTCCATCCTTTGCACGAAGGAAAAACCTTCATTGAGACAACCTAGTTCTCAACCATAAGAGACATTAACATGATTAGAGATGTTTTTGTCTCCGAGACTTGGGACAATATTATGTAATATGTGAGTAATATAATATTATATATAATATATATAATTTATATAAATTATAATACATAATTTATAATTTATATATATTATATAATATATAAATTATATTATATATAACTATAATAAAAACAAAAACAAAAAAAATACCAAAAAAAAACAAATAACAAAACATAATTTTGAAAAACAAAAAACAAAAGATACATTTCAATGTACCGCGTGAGATAGGAGGAGAAGGTCGAGGTTAGAGTAGAGAGGAGGTAGGTTGCACGAGCTAGGAGGATAAGGAGGTTAGAGCAGAGAGGAGGTAGGTCGCGCGAGCTAGGAGAAAAATAGGAGGTTAGGGCAGAGAGGAGGGCATGTAGAGGAGGTAGGCCACACACGGAGGAGGAGAAGGAGGTCATGGCATAGAGGAGGAGAAGGAGAAGGAGGTTGAGGGCAGAGAGGAGGGAATGTGAGGAGAAGGAGAAGAAGAAGGAGGTTGAGGAGAAGGATAAGGAGGTTGAGGGCAGAGAGGAGGGAACGCGAGGAGATGGAGAAGAAGACGGAGGTTGAGGAGAAGGAGAAGGAGGTTGAGGGAAGAGAGGAGGGCACGCAGAGGAGGAGAAGGAGGTCGACCTGTGCATGAGGAGAAGGAGAAGGAGGTTGAGGGAAGAGAGGAGGGAACACGAGGATAAGGTCATGATTGAGGGCATGCTGAATAGAGGAGGAGGAGGAGGAGGGAAATTCATTTGAAACCTGTGCGTGAGGAGAAGGAGGTCGACAATCAATTCAACATGGTATTATTTCTCTTCGTTTAAGTTTTTTGGTATTTTTATCTTGAAACATTCCATGAACATGTTCACATTCTCCATTTTATATTTCAATCTTGGGATCATTAGTATCCCATTCATTACTATAAATTCCCAAGGTTTTTCCATACATCTTACAAACCACTACTAAAATAGAGGGAACTCAACACCATCAATGAAGAAAACAAAATAAATGACAATGAGAGAGTTGTGACTGTATGTCAACTAATTTGTCCCTTTAAAAAAACTTTATTTATGTTCAAGGGAGCAATATGTTTGTGAGAAAAAACCAAACATCTAGCCCCCCCACATAGATTCAATAAGGTGTGTGGGATAAAAACACCCTCAAAACAACAAAAAATTCACAAGAAGCTACCTAAAACCCTAGTATCATGCTTAGAGCTTAATGTAAAGGCTTTGGGCCAACACCTTAGGCCTATGAACCACTACCAAAATAAAGGGCACCCAATACCACTGATGAGGTAAAAAAAAAAACTACATTTCAATTCTATTATTTCAATCCTTAAAGATTATGATCACCACCCCCATCAATATCTCTTTTGTGTGGAGAATATTAGGGCCAAAATCCACTCATGCAAATCAGGCTTAAAAAACTATAAATGAAGTAAAGTTCAACTTTAGGTTTGACATAGTACTCATGTAGACAACCATAAAGGGAAAATATTGCATGAACATGCAGACCCAAAATGCTTTATAACCCCCAACTAAATTCTCCCTCAAATTTGAGATTCAAATACTTACATAAATTTTGATAAGAAGGGGCACCTTGCCAAGCTTGGAAACCTTTACACTAGTAGTTCCATGTGTTGGAATATGGGGTCACCACTTTTCCTTTTGAAGCTTCCATGTTGTGATCATCAATACCACATAGTTGAATATGATTAGTCCACACATCCATTAATTCAACCCTGATATTGTTAGTGTGGCAGTATGACACTTTCTAGGATTGTCATATGCACCTAGAGTCTCTATTTACTATTCACGCCAATGTTTTATCTTCATCCACTATGCATATGTGCCATCCTTGTCTCATTTTGAATGAACACCATGTAGGGAAATCTTGTGATTTTAAGCATATTTCATCCCATTTGTATTCCATGTCTCATCCCTTCAATTCTACATGGTTTTTTCTTGGACCTAAAACATTATAGAATTCTATTTTGGTACGAGGTCAAGTCTGTGGGAAGTGTTGCACAACTACACAACATAAGAATCTCACTCCACCCATTCTAGTATTGGACCAGAAATATTATAAAACACATGTTTAAATTTGGTGTTGGGGAAGGATCCATGCAACACTGAGGAACATAAGGGTCAATATCTACCTAGGCTCTTGAATCCGAAAAGATTATGAAACACAATCATGCATTGTATCATGTATAGGAAAGGATTTATGCAATTCAAAACATGAAGAAGGAAATCCCCATAGAGAGGTGGATTGAAAATACATTCTAGGATTCAATTAAATTCTTGTATATTTTGAGGCATTATTACTTTGAGTAATTTTGATAAACTAAGGGTCCCTTTACCTATGTCAATTCCACGTGCCATATCTTGGAAATGCCACTTGTCTTCTCCATTCCCCCTTTTCAATGTCATCCATTCCATCTCACAGGATTTCACTGGTTCACCTATCCTAGAACTTTACATTGTTGACATCATCATGTTGGCATGGAAACATCAATATGCCACATGACATTTGACCCTTGATCCCCATGGTGTTGAAGTGGAGGACATCGATTTCGAATATGGGCTCGAATCACATTTTAAGGTTTTCAAAGGATATCTTATAGAGCCTAAACATAAGTCCTTGAATTTACTTGCACTCTATGGACCTATAATATTATAGAACCTAATCTAATATAGCAATAATTCTATGATATGAGTTATGCAACATAAGGAAAATAAGTGTTGAAAACTACCTATCATAAGTCTTTGCATTAGTAGCATTAAAGGGATTCCATGTGCATAGGTTAGATGCTAATTTTGTTGGTTGGTTCATTGGAGAATGGTTACATGGATATGTGTAAGACTTAGAGAATGCCAGGTGATCGTGTAGTCACATTAATGTGCCTACTTAGTTTTTCATCACATTATATAATATAAACTGAGTATTTGTTGAAGAGAGTTAGTCCTTCAATAATTGATCTCGAGTATTTGATATTTACATCAACGACTTAAATGGTGGATATTCACTCCTAATATCTATTGTAAAAATTGTCAAAAAACTTGAAATTTGTTACCAAAAAACTGCGACGAATTAACTATACTATCGATGAACTTTTTTCGTCGATAGTTGTCATCGTCATCGTCATTTTCATCATCATCAACAACATCATCTGTGTCTTCATCGTAATTTTCATCACCATCATCATCGTCATCATCGTCATCATTTTCATCACCATAGTCAATGTTTTCGTTGTCCTCCTCCTACTCCTCATCATCGTCACCATTGTCATTGTCGCACAGTCGTCGACATTGTCATCATCATGATTTCCATAATAATTGTCATCATCATAGTCATCATCATAATTTTCATCACCATAGTCAACGTTGTTGTTGTCCTCCTCCTTCACATCATAATCGTCATCGTTAAAGGTTGATAAAGGTTCATAGTTAGGGTTGAAATATTTTGGAGAATTATATGATTGATACAAATTGGGGCTATGCGTTATTTTATTTATGGTTAAGAGGGATTAGTGAATATAAGTATGTTATAAATATGTTATAACATATAACCATGTTATAAACCCACGGTCAACAAAAAATCACGTGCATCGACCTTGCCTGCAAACAGAACCCTTGCCGCAACCCTAGCCACAGATATTGAGAGAAACAACAAACAAATCCCCAACATTTTTTTGTAACTAAGTGTTGCTCACCATTTCCAATATCAAGCACCATTATGATCACAAACTAACACAATAAAGTATTCTTCCTCCACCAATGGAATCTCTCCTACCTTCATAGAGATACAACAATGTTCTTCTCATAAGGGACTTCCATGGGACTCACCAATAGCCTAAATAGAAATACTAAATAGTAAATATAGCTAGAAATAGAACTACATCCTAATTTTTATCTATCACTATTGGCTTAGTCATCACACCACTATTTTCTTAATCATCAAGCTCAGTAAATATAGCTAGAAATAGAACTACATCCTAATTTGTATCTATCATTATCGGCTTAGTCATCACACCACTATTTTCTTAATCACCAAGCTCATTAACTCCTACACTGTCCTCTTGATGAGTAATGGAATGAGTCCCAATTGTCTTCATAGTTCTACAAATCATTGGACATTTGGAATGGTTTTGGTGAATATATCAACAACTCGCTTAGATGTTGGACAAAATTGTAACTCCAATTACCCATCCTACACCAAGTCTCTAATAAAAAGATGGTGGATTTCTGTGTTTCATTATAGCATGAAGCACACAATTCTTCATCATTACTATGGTGTTGAAATTGTGACAAAAAAATGTAGTTATATGTTCTTGTGATAGTTTTAGTTCTATCAAGATCCTTCTACGCTAGATGGCTTAGCAATGTTCTTTTTGGAAACAATTTTTTCAACTTCTGCAAAGGATGGATACACAGTTTCATGTTTCTTGCTATTCCATCATACAACTCTAGATCGAAATGAGAAGAAAAAAAACTAGGCATTGATTTTTTATCATTCATTGATCCAACCCAACCTGAGTCTATGTAACCTTGTAGATCAAGATTGTCACTAGAAACATAATTTATACCAAATATTGTAGTACCACTCACATATATTGATATTATTTTTGATGTGCACCAATGGGATTCATGAGGATCCGACATGAAACAAGAGACTATACTTACTACATACATAATGTGTTCCCTAGTTGTACTAAGGTACATCAAACTCCTAAACAAGATTCTTTCTACTCCATCATACAACTCTAGATCCAAATGAGAAAAAATAATTAGCCAATTTATTTTCAATCATTCATTGATCCAACCCAACCTAACTCTATATAACCTTTTAGCTCAAGATTGTACTTGGAAAAATCATTTATACCAAAGCTTGAAGTACCATTCACATAGCTTAAGATTCATTTTAAATGCACACCAATGTGATTCATGAGGATCTTGCATGTAACAAGAGATTAAACTTATTAGATACATAATGTCTACCTTGGTTGTACTAAGGTACATTAAACTATTAGAAATATTAAGACAACTGA
>SNQJ01S0195505.1:0-17511 GCA_010110895.2 Picea sitchensis | reverse complement strand
TGGGAGATGCCCTCATCTTTTCAAAACAAAATGAGCCCCCTAAAGATCTAAGTCTTCTTGAAGACACATTTGAAAATTTGGAGGATGAGGAGGCAGACATTGAATGCTTGCCTTCATAAAATCACTGAGGAAGATGATCTTGAAGAATAATCCCCTATTGCCTTTCATGTTGGAAGTGTTATCCCCATTTTGTGGATAACTAAGGAGATGATGTCTCAAGGCCCTCAGGTTGCAGATATGGAGTGTCAAGAGACTACAAGACCAATAGTATGCTTTGCACAGATGGAAAACCCAATCACCACCACAGATGGTCACAGGTTTACAGATGGCATCCACCACACCAGTTGGCTACCGGAAGGCAGTGGGCCTTGCTCCATGAGGTACAAGTCAGTATTATGGTGAGCATCATTTCAATACCTAAACCATTTGATTATGTGTATCTTGGGTTGCTCTAGATTTCATGATATGTGCTTCGACATTATGCCCTTTTTCCCTGTTTCGCCTTGGTGGTTGACATTGTTCCCTAGTAAGTAGTCTTCTTTGGGAATGGGTTTGCTACTGGGAATGGGTTTTCTACTGGGGTCTCATCACAAGCCAACCTTCTCATTTCCACTAGGTATTTGTGGGTGACATTGCCACCATCTCGTCACCACACCAGGGTAGTGACCTTCAGCCTCTCCTTGTGTTAAAGAAAATATAAAAAAATAAAGATAAAAGGTAAATAATGGGCTTGAAAAAAGTGCATTGCGGACGATGTTACCACACACCCTCTACAACGGCACCCTTGAATGAAACACTACAACCCTGAGTATGTCATGACCGCTTTTCCCATTGAGTTTTGACCCCATCCACCTCATACATTCTACATGGCTTAAAGAGGGACTTCTTAGAGGCTCTCTTTGACCTAGGGAAAGATCTACCCAATAGGACACCTCGTCAACCCTCCCATACTTAAGCTTGACAAGTAGCATAGTGTCTTTGAGTTGTTAATTGTTTGATATAGTAATCCTTGGTGCACATGATTAGATGGCTTGTTTATTGATTGGATCCACTTATCATGATGTTATGACTTGAGATCCTTGAAGGGTGTGTCCATTTGTTTTTGCACAACCTAACTAGTGGGCAGTGTGAAGAGAACAAGACTAGCTTGGGCTTCCATGGGGCAATAAGCCCACAGGTTGGATGCTAGGGGCCCGCATGCCAAATGAGAGAGAGATGACTTGGACAGCCTTGATGATAACATGGATGACCTAGCCTATCCATTACCTACCAAACAATTTTCCTAGGAGGGGCAAAACGTCCCACCTTTGAGCATGACGTCATGGTATTGGGAGTTTGGGCTTGTTGGTGAGGTGCCACTCACTTTCCCTTGGAATTTTTGAGGAGAAGAGGGTTTTCACCAAGAAGAGATCATCTAGATGCTTGACACATGGCCTTGGGAGGCCCTTCCATCCTTCTCCAACACCAACGACCTCCTCAAAGTGGCAAAACATCCCCTAAAGGGGTGACATCATACTTAATTAGGGTTTGATTCATGCAAAAGATGAAATTTTAAGCGAATTGTTTAATACTATTGTGTTAAGGGGGAAATATTAGGGTTGTTGACCCCTAATCTTGTGTTTTACTCCTTATTTTGTTGACAAGACATGTTGGCTAATTTTTGTATAAATAGAGATCATGAGATCTCATTTTAAATCATAACTCTCCCTTGTGGAGAAGGACTTATCTAAAATTTTCGTCCCTCTTGGCTCTTTCTATCCTCTTGTACTTTGGTTTATGGCTAAGTCTTGGATATTTGGTTGATGGAAGTGATGCACTAGCCTTGGAATGCTTTTTCTAGCTTTTATGGTGGTTTGTCTTAGCTTTTTCCTTGAATTGGTAAGCTTTTTTACATTGTGCTATCATTATTGTTCAAGTCAAGGTTATTTTGCTAGAGCATGGTGGGAAGTATAAGGGCATACACTCCCACCATACTCTCCACTATTTTACACTTACATTCTATTGGTTTAACAAGGGTCTGCTAAGAGAAGTATAAGGGCATACACCCTCTTAGCTTAAACCCTAGCTAGAGATACTTGCCTTGGGAAGTAAGAGGGTTTACACCCCCAAGGAGGTAGTACCTTTAGCTCTTTCTTTGATTGAATCCATTAACCCATTTTTAAAGGCACTATTCATTTACTTATTGCATGGAGAAATAAATTGTTGCCTTGGTAAACGTGAAATTCTCAACTTTTAAAGCTCTCTCTTTGGGATAGTGATACAATACTCCACTATTTTAAGCACTTACATTCTATTGGTTTTAACAAGGGTCTCAAGAGAAGCAAGCAAGAACCCTCTTAGCTTAAACCCTAGCTAGAGATACTCTCCTTGCCTGGGGAAGCAAGAGAGGGTTTACACCCCCCAAGGAGGTAGCACAAATAGCTCTTTCTTTGATTGTAGAACTGTTAACCCTTTTTTAAAGGCACCATTCATTTACTTATTGTATTGCATGAGAGAAATAAATTGTTGCCTTGGTAAACGTGAAATTTCAACTTTAAAGCTCTCTTTGGATAGGATCTTGTCTTTGGGGATTTTTCCTTCTTCACAATGTGCCCTTTCAGCCACAATTTCTTGCTGCTGTAGTAAAACTAACTCATGGAGCCATTAAGGCTGTACCCAAACCTAGCCTACTAACCCCATTTTCTCCTAAACTAACCCTAGGACTAGCCTAGGAAATCTGCCCTCACTCCACTAATAACCTAGTCACACCTTTGAGCCAATTACAGCCTACAAGGATTTTTTGAATAAAATTTTGATATAGGGTTTATTTGCTACAGCCTTAAGGCTGATAACTTCACTGCAAAAACTCTAAGATAAATTCACTCCCATCCTAGCCACCGGCCAAAATTTGGTTAAAAAGCTTTCATAACTTGTTCCATCAGGGTTTAAGGCATTTTGGTTGTTTTCTTTGAGGATTTTGGTGGTTGATTTAATTGTTGTCATAGAAATCTTGCAATAGACACAAGGCTGCAAAAAATACTTCTGCATACAATATTTATGACAACCACAACTAATTGCTAAAGTCTCATGCTATAAATTGCAAAATTTCTCTAGTCATTATCTACTTTGTTTCAAGCATATCTTACTTGAATTTAAGCAATCTTTTAAGAAGCTATAGTACTTATTTCTTGATGATATACAGTGGCCATGCAAAATTAGGGATATAAGGCTCAACTTGTTGTTCCACACTAACACATAGCATTGTAAGGTGTTTTTCTTGTGTTTTATTGTGTACAGTGCATTGTGTACTATCTTTCACTTGGTATCCATTTACCTCTCTCCACTCATCATTTCCAATCATTCATTTCATCCATCACTTGACCTTCCGAGGTACCTTACACTTCCCTTCATCCTTTCCAGATTCCTTCTAGGGTCTCTTTCTGGACGTCTAAGACTTTAACTTAGTCACCCTCAAGCAAGGGACCTACATCGTGGTGACATTGGGTGGATTCCCAAAGTTGTAGCACTTGTTCCATGGTTGGTTAGATATTTTACCAACCTACAAATTGCACTATAAAAACAGGTCACAGAGCTAGAGGATTTTTGAATCCTCTTCATGCCCTAAGCGAAAGTCTTGGAAAGTCTCTTTCCCAAAAGCTCTCCTTCATCCCGGAACTCTGCCCGGCGATTCCACTCCAAGAACTCCACATTTTCCCTCTCCTCATTAAACCTTTTTTTAAGTTTCCTTTTCCAGCATCCCTTCTCAACCCACTCCTTCTTTACCTACCTTCCCCTTCTCTCTCCTCCTTTCATAAGCCCCGCCGCTCGAAACTCCTTTGAGTTGTTCTTTTAGTCAATGGGACTATGGCACCTTAGAATTGTAATCCAGACTCTACCATCCCTCATGAAAGGAAATTTTGTAGATGGAAAGAGAAAATGTTGCTAATAAAGTCGTTGAAGAGTTGATGAACCAAGTAAAAGAGTTATTGCACGAATCTATTGAAGACCAAGCCCTCACAGATGAAGAGATGCTTGAAGAACAAAAGCAAAGATCCTAAATTTTAAGGAGATTATCAATTTGAAGATCAACAGGAGAACACTATGAGTTATGACCCTTTTGAGGATCTTGATAACAACCTATTTCATGATCCTGGAAGTGAAGAGGCTCCTCGACATCATATTGACACTTCTTTCCCACTCCATTGGAAAACGTGGATGGACTGCGGTTTCTTTTCACCTGGATGGAGATCTCATTTATGACGTTGAGGGAATCCCTCAAACAAAGAATTGGTCTATGTGCATATGGCCTCGAGAGCCTAGATGGTGATGGAGGACATAATCAAATTTGTTCCATCCATTCGAGGACAACACAACGCAATGTTTTCAGGATAATTTTCAACCACCATACTCATATTTTGATAGACACCAAGTTGTGGCCGGCCCAAAGCAATCCAAGGTCCATACCACCAAACGAAAGTACTTTCTCTACATGTTGAGACTTTGGGAAAGGGATTTTACAGACAAAAAGAGACGTGCTTCTTTGAGTCCTAGACGTGGAGGAGTTTTCTCTAAGGTTGTGTCTTGCACCCTATCTTTGGGGAAATCGCATTTATTTTCTTTGATCTCTTATCCTTTCATCCTTTCAGGAAGTAATGATCATGCTAATGGAGATGAAGATGAGCCATCATCTATCCCAATATAGATATGGATATATCAAGCTTGTGGCTATGCTTGCAAGAGCCAGGACGATCAAAGAAAGATTATGTAGTTTCTCTTCAAATAGGATTTCCTCCCTCCCACCCATCTCCACAGTTTTATTTCACATGACTGATTATATGTCTTTTTATGCTCATGATTTCTATGTGTTGAACTTATCTTTGTTGTACTACATAATTAAGCACAGGGGGAAATATATTCGTTCGATGATCAGGTGGTTTCAATGGTTGTACGATTTCACCTAACACCTCTGAGAGATTCCATCCTTCTGTATCTGTAATCTCAAGTAAGTAGGTAAGTCATTTTAAATCCTTTCATTTGCATCTTCACATGATTGTTCATATTAGTTTATATGCATTTCATCTTCATTTTTCTACTTGCATATTGACTTCATGCTTATTTAGAAATTAAAAAAAAAAAAAAATTCAATTTCATTTTTATTTAGTGGGTTTTGATTTCATATGACAACAAGGATGAGTAGGCCATCCCACACTAGACAATTTGATGTTTACTTGCAAGAAAAGTTCTACTAGGAGATGTTGTGATTCTCATGCACTCCCCACGGGCCACCACATGTCCCTGAGCCATATGTTATCCCTCCCATTTTGTGGATAACTAAGGAGACAATGTCTCGAGGCCCCTCAGCCAGAATATATGGAGTGTCCAGAGACTACATGACTAGCAGTGATGCTCTTTGCACGTATGCAAAACCTATTCACCACCAGACATGGTCACAAGCTGACACATGGCATCCAATTACACGAAGTTAGTTTTGAAAGGCAAGTGGGCCTTTCTCCACAGGTGGCTGGCCAAGTCAGTATTAAGTGGTGAGCATCATTTCAATACCTAAGCCATTTGATTTTGTTGTATATTATATTTCTATAGATTTCATGACATATGCTTTTGGACATTATGCATTTTGCGTTGCTTCACCTTGGTGATTGACAATGTTCCCTAGTAAGTGATCTTCCATGGGGATGGTTTTTCTACTAGTAAATCCCTTGAATAAGCCATCAGACGTTCTGCAACTATAATTCTTACCATTTTCACTATCTCTCAGCTTCTTTATCTCTTGGATTTTAGGGGTGTATTGATCCAAGAAGGGGTTGCTGTCCCTCATTCTATGGGAAGGCTAAAGTTCTAGAGGGATTGGTGTTGGGTAAAGATAAAAGCCATATATGAACCTTCCAAATCCTTCTTCGCCTAGGGATCACCCAGGAAAGAAATAAAAACACTTATCTTTGAATGAAATGGGACCCATAATATAAAGAAATCCCTGAAAGGTAGATTGAAGAATAAGAGGTGTCATCACAAGCTGACCTATCACGTCCATGGATATCTAGTGGTAGGACATTGCCAGCTATCTAGTCACCAAACCATGTTGGACTCTCATTTGCATGGTCAGAGGAGTGGGAGTCCACACGAGCCAACCCTCTCTCTCATTTCCACTGCATTTGTATTACATTGCCACCATCTTGTCACCATGCCAGTAAAAGTGGACCTTCAACCTTTCTTAAGTGCAAAAGATGAAATTTTAAGTGAATTGTTTAATACCATTGTGTTAAGAGGGAAATATTAGGGTTTTTTACCCATAATCTTGTGTTTTACCTTTATTTCATATTCACAAGACATATTGGCTAATTTTTGTTCAAATAGACTATGAGATCTCATTTTAAATCATAACTCTCCCTGTGGAGAAGGGATCCTATCTTTTGAAATTTTCAGTCCCTCTTGGCCTTTCATTCCTGTGTAAATTCTGGTATATGGCTAAGTCTTGACATTTTGGTTGATGGAAGGATGCCTAGTCTTTGGAAGGCTTTTTTTTTATCTTTTATGGTGGTTTGTCTTAGCTTTTTCCCTTTGAATTGTAAGATTTTTTAGATTGTGCTATCATTATTGTTCAAGTCAAGGTTATTTTCAAGAGCCAGGTAAGTATAAGGGTATACACCCCCACCATAGTTTCCACTATTTTATGCTTACATTCTATTGGTTTGCTAAGAGAAGTATATACACATACACCCCTTAGCTTAAAACTTAGCTACAGAGATAAGCCTCTGTCAAAGCGTTGACCAACTAGGGTCAACTCCATATACGAAGATATGCATCATCAGATGCAACATGTCGAAGACTTCGTAGTTCTGGTTAAGCATTTTTTTGTTCCAGTACGCTTTGTAATTGGAATTTTCGCACCTCTGCATGGGTTAATATTGTAATAGTTCTACATGGACGGCGTTAGGTCATTTTAGGGTTTCTTCTATTAGGGAGTTCCCTTATTGGAGGCGTTTCTTATCCTCTGGAGGTTAATGGGCTCAACTTGTTACCAACATCGGTAACGGCAAAATATCGCTGAGGGTCCTAAAATGAAAATATCGTAAATATCGTGGAAAATATCGGTAAATATCGAAAAAATGTCGCAAGGAGGAAAAAATACAAAAGGCCTCTTTTTTTTCAATTTTTAAATATCTAAAGCATCAGCACAAATATCAAATAAATGCATTTCCATACATAAATATGAAAAGAGAACTTATATAGATGTATAAGATGTCTAGTAAACCCGAATGCATCACAGATCAACATTGAATCATGTCCCTAATTTCTAAAAGCCTACAAAATATCATAAGGTAAAATAATAATAAAATGTATCTCATCATCATGAGTTATCTATAATGAAATCAGATAAAAAATCCAATAATTCCTCAAATCTTTATGTATTGAAGGTGAAGTGGTCGGAAATGGATTGATTTTCCTTTTAGAGGAAGGTCTCAATGGGCATTGGACTCTAATGGAAGTCGGTAGAAGCAGAAAATCTAGACTCGGTAAGTCCCCACAAGGCAATACTGCCAAGTACAACTCACTGCATTAGATTTTGTGAAGATATATTCATGTGTACCCATATGTGAATCCACACCATTATACACAAATATGCAAAGTTTCTCTTGTAAATAGTAAGGGTGCATATAACCAAATAGCACCGAGTGCAATGCATCTTGAACCAAAATACATCAACAAAGAGGTAAATGGCCTCTAGAGTCCAAAAAATCATGCTACAACAAATGTTCCATATCACCAAAATCGTTGCCTATATTAGGATCCTCATCATCGCTGTCACTCTCTAAACATTAAAATAAGATAGAAAAAGCTTAATATGCCTAATAAGAGATTTTACTTGAGTAGTGTACATTTTTACTGGATTCATGACAAAAGAGTTCAATAATAAATGCCACCAACATCGGTGGGTGCATAGAGGGTTTGTACCTTTGACTAAATGCCGGGCCTCCATACCCTCATACATGATAGAACTAGTGGAAATGTTGTAACATGGTTTCAACTGAAACCTTTAAAACTCAGAGTCCGCTTGAATTTAATGGACTCTAAAACTTACTCTTCATATATGAAGTCCAATGAGGTTGGAACCACTCTCAAATATCTCCGAATAATTAATGGTAATGTTAAAAATTTAAGTAAAAAGGATGAAAATGGAAAGGTAAAGGAGAATGTCACTTTTACTTTAAGAATTTAATATTGTCATTAATCAAGATATTGCTAGCTCCTCCTTAACTACGTCGCTCTTGCTCATTTCTTGCTCCTTTGCAGGTTCCCAAACCCTACACTTTGTTTGCATAAAATGACTTTAAAACTCAAAAAGTTAAAAATCGGCTTTATTTCCTCGCCTACCATGCCTAAAGATATATTTCTTTGATTATAGCATCTATATTATCGCCCATCTAATGACATAATATCGCTACGCATTTTCAAAATATATCAGAACCATGCTGCCATGATAACATATTTACTAAACTGGATTTTGCCGATAATATCGTAAATTGCGCGATATTATCGCGATGTTGATAACAGGCCTAACCACCGTTAATCTCCCTTGAGTTTTTCACTCCCACACAATAAATCCTCCAAAGTGGTGAAAGGGCATGTTTAATGAAGTCATTCCTAAGTAGCTAGAGTATTTAGGAATGTTGTAAAATGACCATGTAAGATGCGCGAAATTCTACACGGAATTTCAAGTATAGCTAGGTTTTGTCCAATTAATTAATTAATTATATTTAATGTAAACTTAGGTCTCGTACTTTTGATAGGGTATTTGTATTCAAAAAAGAAAGCACGAGCCCCCCAGAACCCATATGGACCTAAGTTTTCAACTCAGTTGGACAAGTTTTGCTACGTTGTTTGTCCACTTAGAAGTTTTTTCGAAAAACAACAATTTTAATTACAAACCTTAACATGGAAAAGTGTGTAAATTTTGTAATTTTTAGCCAAAAAAGATGAAGTAAGTGAAAATAATTAAAGAGAGGACCCCACCTACCTATCCCAACCTCCTTTACCTACCTTTTAACCCACATTTAATTAAAATTATATTTTAATTATATCCCCTTATGAGCCCACGTCCCCTCAATGTGCGGAGGCATAATTCATTTATTGATTATATAAATCATGTTAAGTGAGTTATGGACCTCCTCATGAGGTGCAACCCTCTCCCTCCCATCCACCTCCCCATTTGGAGTATGTCCCACACACACTCTTTCACTCACACTAACCTCACGCCTTCCTCTCTTAAAGCTTACGTCCCCACTCCCACGTTTTAACTACAAATTCAATCTTTTAAATTAAATCGTGGGTCCCTTATCCATTACTCATGCCCCTCCTTCCCCCATTATCATCCTGAGTGTGGACTCCCTGCTGTCATCCCTAACACACACTTGGTAACGTGAGCAAAGTCCAGCCACTCACTCTAGTGTGTCCTGGAGGCACAATGCCTAGGTTCATAGTCCACACCGTCACCTTGACAGGAACCTCTTCCATCTAGCTTACTCCTAGGGAAGCCTGGCAGACCCTGCAGCTACTCAGGGATTGGATTTAACAGTTTATGGTTCTAGGAGTTGTTTTAATTTGTTAAAGGCTAAGGGGGGAAACTAGCCCATGCTAAGGCAACAAAGTGTTATTCTAGATAACAATCAACCCTTTCCTAAGTCAACTAAGTGACTAGTGCCTAATATTGGGTAAGGGGTCAACTAAGCTAAGGGTGGTTCAATTACAAAATATTACAAGTAAACAAGTTAAACTACCCCTTAATCCAAATATTACATTAAGCAAAGAATTATAGATGTTACAATGATTACACAAGATACAAATAGGATACAAAGATACAAGAAAATCAAAGTGATGAGCCAAGCATACCCAATAGCACTTACTCTATTAAACTGCTTTTCAATGGCGTCCATAAAAATGATTAAGACTCAAGAAGGTGATGCCTCAAGTGGGATACTCAAACCCTTCTTGAATCACACCACAAGAGCAAATAAGAAAGATAAACCAATGTGTTAACTCAAATGCTCATAAAAAACTTAAGACAATTAGAGAGATAAACCATAAGGTTGCAAGTAAAAATTGTAAAGATATTATGTGCTTGCAATAAGTGTGTTCCTAAATATACATCTAAATTCCCCCAACACACATGGATTATCTATGCAACTAAGTAATTATGAGTTTCAAAAGTTAGATAAATTTTATTTCCTCCCCCCTAAACTATGCAAGCTAGGCATTAAACTTTCTCCTCCCTTGGCCAAATAAATGCCGGGTGAACCTAAGATAGTAAGGCAACGAGGCTCCCCTTGGCTCCCAGGTCAGTCCTGACAGTAAGAGTATTTCCCAGAAAGGATCCCCTCCTGGAGGATCACGGATCTATCTCCGCCATTTCCTCCGTTGTTTTCCTCAAACCTGCTTTAGATGGTGGAGATGGATGAATAAAGCTATCCTAAGTATCTAAAATGTTATTATGACTCTCAAGGAAGTTTTAAGGGTGTTTGGTATTGTGAGTGTTTTAGGTGCCCAAAATTAAAAAGTTTTTAGCCCAAACCGAAACTGAAGTTGTTGTTACGAGTGTGCTTGCAAAATGTAAAATCAAATGACCATAAACACATATAAAACATCAATGGAAAGCTGCAAGATATATGTCATTCATTTATCACCATTCCATATGTAAACTTGAAAGAAAAATGTGTTAAGGCAAGAACAATTTGCCACTTATAACAGAAAATTGTTTAAGATTTCTTCACTCAACCACATGAATCATTGTTACAAGAAGTTTGCTAAAAAATGAAAGAATTTGCTGAAAAAATAAATTATATCCACAACACCATTCACATGTCCATGAGTACTTTTGCAAACTTAAATGAAAAAAAGCATGAAAAAGTTAAAAGATATAAGTTTGCCCAAAATGTAATACCACTTAAGCATAGATATGTGTTGTACTTAGATATGCAATTACTTAGATAAAAGTGAAACTTCAAAGCATGTAAACAACACTTAGATAACCAAAACTTGAACTAAGATTAGCAATAATATGTGTGAGTGGATCTTAACCTAGAATATTTAAAACCATGTAAGCAATATAGATCATTCACATTTTACTATCCTAGCTCAACGAGCATTAGTTACTCTCCCAAAGTGTAGGCACATTAATCTTAAGCAAAACTTGAAAAGTAAAAGAGCGCAAAACTGACTCACAATGGAATAAGGTGGAGGCAAGCCTACCATTTTGGCCAAAGAGGGTTGTGGAAGAAATAAAAATTGCTGAAATTAAAAAAACTAAACTAGCCCAACAATTTCCTATGGTTGGTTTGGCCAATACACCCTAAGGTGTAGGCAACTAAACTACTCTTGCAGAAAATAAAATACAATGGCTGAAAAATGATAAGTAGAATGAAAGCCTCAAGGTAACTTCTCTGGGGCTTGCTACAATGCTAGAATAAGAAGAGAAGGGGAAAAGAATGTTACCCACTTAGTTGGACAGCTTTTGTTGTGTTGTATGGCTGAATTTGGCAGCATATCCCCTTGCTTCTTGTAAGAACCCAGAAACCAAAGAAGTAAAATTTGTTGAAATGTTGCACAACACAACAAAGTTAAGAAAAAATTTGTTTTGACAGAAATTTTCCACATGAAATCTCCAAGTAAAACTAAATATGTGAAATGGTAATCCATCTAAGAGGGTTAGAAAACTGAAATATATAATGGAGTAAAAAAGAAATATAAGACTAAATAAACATGGAGTTTAAGTAGAAGTTAAGTGAAGACTCGTGCAATTTGATTTTCCCAATAATTCCTTGAAGGAACCTAAAAAACTTGAGACAAGAGTGAGCATAAAATAGATATTGTAAATGGGTAAACTAACTACTTGAAATACTTCTAAGAAAACAGCTACCCAACACAAAATTAATCAGCAAGAATACTCTATGTTGATCTACCCAAATGAAATACTTCATTCAAGATCGACCCAACCAAACCACATGAACTCCAATATCACAATATCACCTCATAATGATAGAATGCAACCAGAATACTCTCAGTGATGTTCTAAAATCCCTCCAAAGTTTGACATCCGATGAGGAGCAGCCAGGAGCAACAAGTTGCTCCAAGACTCAAGAGCAAATGGGAGTGGGATGGCAAGATGGCAAGAGCAAGAGGAGTGAGGTGAGGAGAAAATTCCAGTATAGTAACACTAGCTCAAAAAGCAGTCGGTGAGTTGGGAGTGAGAAATCAGATCTATTTATACTTGAGGCAAACCTACCTCTCTTGAACTTAAGCCAAGTGTCCACCACACCAAGCATAAGTGTAGATCTCAAGGCTAGGGCACCCATCTAGGGTTTGAAAGCTAGATCTAGGGCAAGGTGCAGAAAATGGTGCTGACTGGCAAAGAGGTTTGGGAGGCCTTGGGATTGATGTTAAGGAAGGTGAGAGGTCCAAATAATTTAAAAAAAATCATTTGTGGAGTTTCTAGAAGAGGGGGGCGTAACTCCTCCTTGGAGGGGGCAAAAAAAAGGTGAAAAATGGAAGGTTCGGAGGGGGATTAATGAGAAAAGGAGTTGGATCATCCCAGGAGGTGATGTAGGGGTCAAAGGAGCTCATAACTCATGAGAGGGCCCCAAATAAGTCACAACAACCTCCACCTCAAGGAAAATCGTCAATCCCCAGGGGGGCATGATTTTGAGTGCGTAGAAGGTGGGTAAGGTTAGCCACAGGTTGGGAGGTTAGGTAAAGTCTAATATTTCTCTTTTCCACCTTCAAACTAACCCATTAACTCTTTTTACAAAATTACAAAAATTACCTTAGCAATTAAAATTGTTGTTTTGACTGACTTTGACTCTGGGTGGAAAAATGCATAGCAAACTTTGTCTTCGACTGATTGAAACTTGGTCAGATGGGTGTAGTGCCATTCCATTTCTTTTGAGCATCAAATACCCCTATCAAAAACCCAAAGACCCAGTTTTGGCAATTATTTGTTTCGAAAAATATTTAATTAATTAAATAATTAAAATTCCAACCTTTAGGAAAATTAATTAATTTTAATTAATTAAAAACATATCTAGATGCGACGAAATTCCAAGGAACTTTCTACACTGTTTGCATGGTCATTTACATCATATTTCTAAACAATAGCTACCAAAAAAAATGAGACCATTAGAACGTGTCAAAGTTTCACCACTTTGAGGAATTATTGCATGTGTGGAGGGAAACATGAGAAATCAAATCAGCTGAAAAACCCAGCTGGAGAAATCCGAGGATAAAAAACCCTTGGTTAAAAGAACTCTCCCAATGAAAATCCCAAGGTACCTTGACCTAACTATGATCCATGCAAACTTATTACATTATTAACCCACACAAAAGGAAATTTTGTTTACAAAATCTTTGTGCCGGAGCATAAAATGCCCAAGTAGAACCAATATTGTTACCATACTTGCATCTGGTGATGCATATTCATAGCACATGAGTTGACCACCTAGCCAATAGTGGTCACACTCCACACTCCAACTTCAACTCCCACGCATCCCTTCAAGTCAACCTCACGTCACCCTCACATACTCCCTTTAATTCACATGGAAACTTCTTTTTAAAATTTTGAAGGTTGCTTTCAATGGTGTGTGGGTCTCTTCCACCAATCACATGATTTTAGGCATGTGCCATACACTCCTCCCACACGCCCTTATCCACACTCATGCCTTTCCCTTCCTAGCTCATGTTTTTCCCTCTTGTAAATGGGATAAAGCTCATGGAAGGAGGAAACATCCTCCATGAGCATGCACCTCCTTGACCCACAGTGGCCTCCCTGCCTAATACGCCTCACTTGCCAAGTTCGGCCTTCCTTGCCTTATGGCTTTCTTCAATCAATCCAACTCTTCTGCTATTCTCTCACCCTAAAAGCTCACTCTTTCATTGGTTTGAGTTTTCTCATGAATTTAGATCTTGACATTTGTTAATGATCTGAGGGGGGTCTCCTTGGTTTCTTTTGCTATTTAAGAAACCCCTCACTCACTCTTTACTCTTCACCTTTCATTATTGCACCGTTATGCTACTATTTTCTCACCATCTTATTCCCTTCCTCTCTCATCATTGCTGGCACTTATTCATTGTATATTGAAGAACTTGCAGAAAATTAGTTGCAACTCTTCCACTGGCGCAATGCTAAGCTTCGGTATGCGGACCGCAGTGCGCTCAATTTGAAAAAGCCATGAAAAGTAAACGCTTCGTTCCGGTATATTTGCATTGCTATCAGCCGAAAGTGGTTTCGGCCTAACCGGTGCTTCAGTTAATGGCAAATTGCCAAATCGCTCATCCCTACCAATAATGCAGTTTCTGATTATTAATATGTCATTAGTTTATCTAGTCTCATAATTTTCATTAAGATTTATGTGACACTTCTGGTGAGATGGATAAGTCCAAAGCACGGATTTGATTTTATCACTTTCATGAGCACTTCCACACGCCCCATTACATTATTCTTTAATAGTGGAGCCAAGTCCAACTACCAGTGTGTCCGAGACACAATAACAAGTTCCAGTCCACCATTACCTTGACTAGAATCCTTCCTTCTAGTATTTACCTTGTGTGTTTGGTATTGGTCCTTTGTTACTAGATTAGCCTTAATGTTGCCCTGAGTTAATTTTAATTACATGTTAAGGGAAAACTAGCCTCTGCATGTTCAAGCAGCACGTAAGTGTAAGTCTTAATCTAAATGGGTGCCCAACCCTTTCCTAAGTCAACTAGGCACTAGTCGGCGGTTAAAATGGGGTCAACTAAGGTTTTAAGGTGCAGGAAGTCACAGTAGTTTTACAAGTAAATCAATTCCAAACTACCCAAAAAAAACCAAGGTTATTTTTACTTACAAATGATACAAAGTTTTACAATGATTTCACCATATACAAAAGATACAATAATATACAAAGATACAAAGAAGTGTAAATGTTCAACAATTTTGCCAAGCATGCCCCAATAAAACTTACTCTATTGGACCGCCTTCAATTTGCTACAAACAATAAAAGCACTTAAGAATCAAAGAAAGTGATGCTTCCCAAGGGAGGCTCTGGCACACTCTCTTGACTCCAACTACAACAAATCATGGTAATAATAAAACAAAGATATTCCAATGATTTCTACAATATACAAAAGATGTACAGATCATATACAAGATACATAAATGTAAGTGTTCAAAGTTTTTGCCAAGCATGCCCCAATAGTATTTACTCTATTGGACCGCCTTCAATTGGCTACAATCAAAAAGTACCTAAAGAATCAAAGAAAAGGATAAGCTTCCTGAGGGATACCTTAACTTCTTTAACTCACCACAACAATCAAATGCATTCACCGACTACTCAAATGTCTTCACTTAGGCACAATAAACATTTACCATCAGGTTGCACATAAGATAGATAAGACAATGAAAATATTATGACCAATGATGTGTTCCTATCAAAACATCTAATTCCACGATGCCAGTTGGTGATCTATGGAACTGGTGTTTGAGTTCTAAAATTTGATTAATTTTAATTCTTCCCAAAACGATGTGTCAAACCCCTCCCTACAAATAACCCACTGGAAGTCAAGATAGGTGCACTGAGGTCTTACCCTGCTTCCCCGGCCAGTCCTGACAGAGTAATTTCCGAGTGATCTCCTCTCTAATGAACACGAGGGACGGTCCCCTGTTGTTTCCCGCTTTAAATGTATATTTATTGAATGAAACCCTAAAATGTTTCTAAGTAATAAGGGGACTATGGGTGGGTTCTAATGTGTTGGGGTGGAATTTAGACAAGTTTTAGGTCACTCTGCAAAATTATAAGGATGAAAACTTAAAATGCTCAAAATGTGTTTTAATAGTTCAAAATAAAGAGCACCATCACATAAACTTATACTTGAAATGATGGTAGATGTCAATTAACTATAAACCATTTCACATAAAATTTACAAGTTAAGAGTGAAATGAAAGCAAAGCCATATATAAAAACAGGAAATTAAACTTCTGTTGAAAAGCAGAAAATTTAAGTTATGTGTATGAACAAATAACCGTGAAGTAAGATAACTTAAACTTTAATTAGTGTTTTAGAAAGTAGATCTGAAAATGAATGACTTAGAATGTGAGGTTACACCACAATAGATAAATGAACATTAAGTAATATGAACATCACATCATCATTTGAGATAATTTACTTAAGATTTAAGATCTACCATCAACCATGTAAGTAAAAGTGTTAAATCATAAGGAAAAGATGTGGGCATGAAGAAAGGAAAGATTTAACAAATTTATGCTTTTTCAAGATCTTAAACCAACATAAAATGGCAAGAACAACTTGCCTTAGTGAGAGTGTAGAGATGGATTAAAACATTCACCACATGTGTTAATTAAGCTTATGAAAGTGAATGTGCCGAAAATGGAGACTTAGCAAAGCATTGAGAAATCTTTAAACCATCTCACATCATATGCAACTAAGATTTGTAAATAACCAAATGAAACTACGAGCTATAGCATTTAGGATTGCATCTGAACCATTTAGCTATCTACCAATGATGGCGTGACCATGAGAGCATAAGCATATAAAATGAAACAACTTGAAGGAAATAGAACTTAGAAATGATGATAACTAAAGATATTCTAACTAGATAGCATTATCAATCATCACATGTTAATTTCCCCTTAAGCCAAGGCGATTTTGGGGATGACTCCCCCAAGGTGCTGGCAATATGAAAAATAAAAATGAGTCAAAAATAAATTTCCTTTAAGCCAAGGTGATTTTGGGGATGACTCCCCCAAGGTGCCGACAAGTTAGATTAATACTACTGAGATATAACTGCACAGGAAAGCAGAGCATTTAGTCTTATGTCTTCGAAGATACGAAGATTAGACAGGCTCCTGGCCGACTGCTCAGGCAGAAACTATCTCAACTCTCAAATACTTATGGCTATGATACCAAATTTCAGAAGTAAAATGAATAAAAACTTGAAAGAAAACACCACTTCAATGGTCAAGGTGGAGGCAAGCCTTCCAATATTGGCCAAAGAGGGTAGCTTAGACTTCAATAACTTAATAAAATGAAAGAAAAACTAAACTAACAATATTATAGACAAAGAATAAACTAAGCTAAAGAATAAACAAACTAATCTAAGCTAGCTCATGATTTAGGGCCCAAAAGATGAAGGAAATATTGAAGAAACTTTGAAATTTGAAGGAGAGAAGGAGAAAAGTGTTACCCAACCAAGTAGAAGTGTGTTGGGAAGCCTCCTAGGTGTTTTCGGGCAGCATGTACCTTTAGATCTGTCACTAAACTGCAAAAAACAGCAAGCAAAAGCTTGCTGGAAATGCTGCAAAACACACCAAATATGTTACAGAAATTTATGTTTTTACACAGAAATTTCCAGCAAAGAAATCAGAAATATAAAATTGATTTTTTGACCTATCTAAGAGATGGTTAGCTACAGAAAATAAGATGGAATGACAGCAATATATCAGATCCAAAAGAAAATGCAAGGAGTTTAAGC
>SNQJ01S0195504.1:7288-17511 GCA_010110895.2 Picea sitchensis | reverse complement strand
TTGTGTATGATGTGATGCATTTTTGAATGGTATTATTTATGGTTATATGTTTATGGTATGTGAAATGAAATCATAAGTGAATGGAATATTTGATAAGTTAATGTTGTGACAGAAAATGGTAAAATGTGCTTAATAATGATTCACCCCCCCTCCCTCTTAGTATTGGTGAATATTCCAACAATTTGTATCAGAGAAGGTCCTTCAGAAAAAGTATAACCACTACAAGGTAGATTATGGATCACACAAATAATGGAATGTCGATGTTTGATGGTTAGAATTATGAGATATGGAGCTAAATAATGAAAGTATTTTTATAGGCATAGGGGTTTGGTGTTTGGAAATAAGTTTTTACAGGATGCACCGCTTCAAATAAACCTCTGAAGGCTACATCCATGAAGGAATTAAAAAGGAAAAAAAAAATAGTAATGGATGCCATCCTATATGGATTGCATGATTCAGTAAAATTCAAAGTGGGACAATGTTCATTAGCCAAAGAGCTTTGGGATAAGCTACATAATCTCTACTGTAATGAATCTCCTATTATCACAGAGCCAAAAAATGTTGATCAAGATAAAGAAGATGTTGACATAGAACAAGAAGAAATAATCTCATCATGTTAGACAAATTCAAAAGAAGATGAAGAAGGTGAAGTATATCTTGAGGATGAATTAATTGATACTTTGAGTGAGCCAAAAAGAGAAAGGAAGAAAAACAAGTCTCTCAAGGAAGAATTGATCAAGCTAAAGGAGGGTTCTCATAATCCGAACATAAAATCTGAAGAAGTCTAGCAGATGATTATAAATATAAAGGTCCAAGTAGAAGAAGCGAGAAGGATTGAAGAAACACTCAAAAATAAGTTTGAAGAAAATAAATATTTGGAAGATGAAATAGTATCACTAAGAAAGTAAGTAGAGAAAAGAGAAGAAATCTAGACAAGTCATCTTAAGGAAATATCATAGGACTTAAACAATATTGAAGAAAAATTTAGTCAATAAGAAAGAACACTTGAAGAATAAATCCTCTCCTTGAAGAATCAACTTGAAGAGGGAAAGAGAAAAGAATAAGTAATGAATATCTAGATGATGAAGAAGGATGAACATTGTGAGAAGTTTGAAGAATAAGTCGTCGCATTAAGGGTTGAAATGGTCAAGTGCAACATGAACGTTGAAGAGAGAGAGAGCTCCACACCACTGGTAAAGTTGAATAGAAATGTTATAGGTTGTTGGAAAGGAAGAATAAAGAGAAGGATAATATTTAGGTGGATGTCATGAGAAGCCCTATCAAGAAGGAAGAATGGAATGCCTCAAAGGAGAACATTTCAGAAATGAAAATACTCAAGAAGAAGATTATAGAAGAGATGTATATATAAGAATACCTTCTACCTTCATGGATTAAAGAAGCTTCAATTAGTGTGAAGGAAACAACAAAAGAGAATATCGTGATCAACTAAGGCATGAATTTAGAAGGACTACATCAAAAATAAGATCATTCACTCCCAAGTATAAAATTTTATTTTCTGGTTATTGTTTTACTTGTAATAACTTTGGAGATAAAACTGTAGATTATAGAGCGTATGGAAGAAATGTTCAAGAAATAAATGTTTATGTGGCTCCCCACATTATTGAATGTTGCAAATACCACAACCTTGGACCCGAAGCTCATGATTGTAGAAGTATGATGGAGTCTTCCATGAAGAAAAAAACAAATATCAGGTACAATAAGATTTGGAGAAGAAAAAAAAATGAGAAGAAAAGGTGAATGAGAAAATCCCATAGATCATACTCACAGGATTTACAAAGTTGTGAGATCATGATGAATCTACAAGTAAATAGGAAGATGTCAGAATTCAAAATGATAATCTTGCAACATAACAAGATTATATATTATTCTAAGCCATCCACCTTAGAGACCCTCAGTAAATGTGAATGTTGAATAGGGGGAGCCTAAGTAGTAGCTATTATAGAGTAGAGAAATATCTTTCGGGTAGTATGAAGTGTTTGCAGATTTTGGTAAGAAAAAATAAGAATGACCTGATGAAAGAGGTACAAAATGTCTCGTGTCATATTGGTATGAAGAATTTAGCTATCAGTGATGAAGAATATCATTGACACTCTTTAGAGGAAAATATTAATGATCGTACAAAATATTTCAAGCAGGGATACATTCAGTACATATTCGAGAATGTGTAAATGTTGCAAACATGTAGAGTTTGATTTGCAGATTGAGAAGATTAGTGAACATATTTTATTCAACTTGAGAACGTGCAGTGATCAGTTGCAATAGATTTGAAGAATCTCTTAGAACAATGAAGTGACATTTTAGTCAACATTGTGTAAAATTGAGTAGCAGAGTCCTAGACAGTTTTTGTGACATATGGACGGAGACAAACCATCAAATGGAGTTGCAATGTCAAGGGAAAATTATTGAATGATTGATGCCAACTCAGTGAAAAAAATACGATCCATGTAGGCTTGAAATCAAGTGATGAAGAAAAATTGACATGAATTCTTTTAATAGACATCAATGGATTACAATAATAGGAAGCATCAATGGACAATGAGCACTGGAAGAGAGGAAATAAGGCATATACAAGAATCGCCACATTGATCTACATGACATCTTGCAAAATAATATAGGGGGAGAGAAATTATTAGAAGCAATTAAACTTAATAACAAAGGGGGGGAGAAAGAAAAAAATAAAGAAAGAAAGATCAGAAGCATGAAGATAGGGGGAGTCAGATTGTTAAAAGAAGGTATACATTTATAGAAAATTACCCTTTTCCATTGATGTTAAAGGGGGAGAGAAAAATTAGAGCGCATGAAGATAGGTGGAGCATGAGTGTTGCCATCAAATTATGCCAAAGAGGGAGATTGTTGAAAATTTGGTTTTCATTGATTTCAACCCTAGAAGAAGTTCAGAATCCCCAGAATCCCTAGACGTAATGGGTGATGTCAACACTAGAAGAAGTCTAGAAGCCTCTATAAGTAATGGGTGTATTTGAAGAAGACTCCAAAGTGGTCCCCTTATGGAATAGCTTTAAGCATGGCCCTCATGGGAATATGATTTGAAGAATTCTACAAGAAACCATGAAAGCATGGTTAAATGGTTAAATGGTTAAGAATCCCCAGAGGTGTGGTCATGAAGACAAAAGTTGATTGAAGAAAAAGAGTGTGAAGGAAATTCAAAATACATGCAAAACCCTCATAGATGGATAGTCCTTTTCTTGTCGTTTCCAATGGTAGTTGGCATGCCACGTGGTTCCTCATGGTTGAGAAGTTATTCCATCTTAAAGATGAATCCTAGAAGTATGGTCAAGAAGCCTTGGATATAAGGATGAGAAGTTACAATTCGGCCCTAAAATTAATTAAATAAGAAAATATGTTGAGATAAGAAATTATAGGTCAGGCCTAAATTAAAATAAAGGAGGCACTTGGAAAAGTATAAATAAACATCAGGAACCTCTCCTTTGGTCATTCAATCAAGTGTGTGTTTATGGTATAGAACTAGCATAAGTGGGTTTGCACTTGTGCTAGGAGGATTGGAAATATCACCAAAGAAAACATGGTTGAGGAGAAAGGAGGTCAAGGAGAGAAAGGGGCGACTATACTAGTTTTTTGAGGTTATACGAGGGTTTTAGTGGAGCAAGGTCTGGATTTATGAGGTTATTTGTGGGTCATAGTGGAGAAAAGTGTGGATGTACGTCGGTCATAGTGGAGCAAAGAGAATATTTATAAGGTTATCCGCAAGTCATAGTGGAGAAAAGAGTGGATGTACGTGAGTCACGGTGGAGCTAAGAGTGGATGTACAAGGGTCACAGTGAAGCAAAGCATGGATTTACATGGGCTGAAAATGTACGAGTTGTGGATCTGTGAATTTTTTTTGAAGAAGGAGCCCTAGTATTGATGATAAGGTTGAGAAAGGTATGATTATCAGAGATCTGATGCATTAGGGTTTCCTCATTATGAAAGGTATGTTTGTCTACATGTTTTAAAGTATATTTTGTATTTTTTGGTATATTCCTTAAGGCATATCTTGGAGAGTCTTTGGCATATGGCTAGAGACATATGTTTTTGATCTAAGATATCAGGTTGTTATAGAATGTAAGGTATGCTTTCTATGTGTTTTGATGTTCATATCTTGGTGGTTATGGTATATGCTTAAGGCATATCTTTTGGTACATGTTTGAGGCATATCATGAATGAAATGGCATATGTTTGAGGCAAATATTTTGGTACATAGTTGAGGAATATCATAAATGATATGGCATATGTTTGAGACATATACTTGGTACATGGTTTATGCAGATTATGGCACATGCTTGAGGTATATCTTGGCACATGGTTTGGATGATATCTTGCTAATGTTGGGAATATGTTTTGATATATTTTCTTGGTGATCTTGGCATATGATCTATGTGAATGGATACATTTTGATTATGTTGATATATCTATATCAATGACAATGACAGGTTGAATATTAGTGACAGTGACAGGTTAAGTATCAATGAAAATGATAGGTTGATTATCAATGACAATGATAGGTTGAGTATCAGTGATAGTGACAGGTTGAATATCATTGGCAATGATAGGTTTATTATTAGTGACGGTTTCAATGACGGGTTGAGTCTCCATTTATATTTCAATGAGGAAGGAAGGGGAAAGGAAAGGGGGTTGTTTCCTCCTTCCAGTTTGTGCTGGAGAATTCATGGATTTATTGCTTCCTTCAGGTTGGAGCATGTAAATTAGTGGGTTGGAGCCTCCTTCTAGTTGGTGCTAGAGAATACAAGAAATAGTAGCTTCCTTTGAGTTGGTGATCATAAAACTAGGGGGTTAGAGCCTCCTTCCAATTGGATCTGGAGAATTTGGGGAGTTGTAGCTTCCTTCAGGTTGGATCCTGTAAATTAGGGGTTGGTGCCTTCTTCCAGTTGGTGTTTGATAATTTTGGAAGTTGGTGCTTCCTATGAATGTAATATTCTGAATATATAAAAAAATATTTTGTGGTTTTCTCCCATTTGGGTTTCCACATAAAATATCTTGTGCATTGCGTATGATGTGATGCATTGTTGAATGGTACTATTTATGGTTATATGTTTATGATATGTGAAATGAAATCATAAGTGAATGGAATTTTTTATAAGTTAATGTTGTTGTAGAAAATGGTAAAAAGTGATTAATACTAATTCATCCCCCCTCTCGGTGACGGTATTGGTGAATATTTCAACAATTGGTATCATAGCGGGTCCTTCATAAAAAATCTAACCACTGGAAGGTAGATCATGGGTCACACAGATAATGGAACACTAATGTTTGATGGTTAGAATTATGAGATATGGAGCTTAAGAATGAAAGTATTTTACAGGCATAAGGGTTTTATGTTTTGCAATCAATTGTTACTGGATACACTACTTCAAAGAAACCTTCGAAGTCTATAGCCAAGAAGGAATTAAAAAGGAACAACAAAATAGCAATGGATTCCATCTTATGGATTGCATGATTCAGTAAAAGTCAAAGTGGGACAATGTTCATCAACCAAAGAGATTCAGGATAAGATACATAATCTGTACTTTAAGGAATATCCTCTTATCACAGAGCCAAAACTTGCTGATCCAGATAAAAAAGTTGTTGAGATAGAACAAGAAGAAATAATCTCATCATGTTAGGCATATTCAAAAGAATATGAAGAAGGCGAAGTAGATCATGAGGTAAAATTAATCGATACCTTGAGTGAGATAAAAAGAGAAATGACGTAAAACAAGTCTCTCATGAAAGAATTGATCAAGCTAAAAGAGGGTTCTCATAATCTGAACATAAACTCTGAATAGGTCCAACAGATGATTCTAAATCTAAAGGTCCAAGTAGAAGAAGCAAAAAGGATTGAAGAAACACTCAAAAATCAGTTGGAAGAAAAGCAGTATTTGGAAGCCGAAATAGTATCACTAAGAAAGGAAGTAGAGAAAAGATAATAAATATTGACAAGTCATATTAAGGAAATATATGAGGAGTTAAACAAGCTTGAAGTAGAATTTAGTCAACAAGAATGAAGACTTGAAGAAGAAATCACATCTTTGAAGACTCAAATTGAAGAGGCAAAGAGAACGAAAGAAGTAATGAAGATCCAAATGATGAAGAAGGAAGAATATTGTGAGAAGATTGAAGAAGAAGTCGTCACATTAAGGGTTGAAGTTGTCAAGCTCAGCAAGAACGTTGAAGAGAGAGAGAGCTCCACACTGCTAGTAAATAAATTTGAAGAGAAATGTTACATATTGTTGCAAAGGAAGAATAAATATATTGATAAGAGTTATGTGGAAGTCATCACATGCCCTATCAAGAAGGAAGAATTAAATCCCTCAAAGGGGAACATACTAGAAATGGAAAAGACTCGAGAAGAATATTACACAAGAGATGGATATCCAAGAAGACCTTCTACCTTCAGGGATCAAATAAGATTCAATCAATGTGAAGGAAACAATAGAAGAGAAGAGCATGATTATTTAAGGCATGAATTCAGAAGAACTACATCACAAAGAGGATCATTCACTCTCAGGTATCAAAGTCTAATTTCTAGTTATTGTTTTACTTTAAATTTGGACATAAAGTTGTGGATTGCAGATTGTATGGAATAAATGTTCAAGCAAGAAATGTTTATATGGCTATAGAAAATATTGAATGTTACAAATACCACAGCCATGGACACATAGCTCGTGATTGTAGAAGCATGATGGAGTATTCCATGAAGGAAAACATTGATATCAGGTACAAGAAGATTTGGAGAAGAAAGAAAAACTAGGAAGAACATGTGAATGAGAAACTCCCAGAGATCATACTCACATGATTTATAGAGTTTCTAGATCATGATTAATCTATAAGTAAACATGGAGATGTTAGAATTCAAAATGATGATCCTGCAACAGATCAATCTTATATATTGTTCTAAGCCATCTGCCTTGGAGACCCCCAGTAAATGTGAATTTTGAAGAGGGGGAGTCTAAGCAAAAACTATTATAGAGTAGAGAACTATATTTCGGGCAATATGAAGTGTTTGCAAATTTTGGGAAGGAAAATTCAGAATGACCTAATGACAGAGGTAAAGAATGTCCTGTGACAGATTGGTATGAAGAAGTCAGTTGGCAATGATGAAGAATATCATTGACACACTTTTGAGGAAAATATTCATGATCTTACAGAAGATTTCAAGCATGTATTCAGGCATGGATACATTTACTACAAATTCAAGAATGTGTAATTGTTGTAGACATGTAGAGTTTGATTTTTAGATTGAGAAGGCTAGTGTATGTATTTGATTCAGATTGAGAATATAAAGTTATCAATTGCAACAGATTTGAAGAATCTCTCAGAACAATGAAGTGTCAGTCTACTCAGCATTATGTACAGTTGAGTAGTAGGGTCATGGACAATTTTTGTGACATACGGATGGAAAGAAACCTTCAAGAGGACTTGTAATATCAAGGGAAAATTGTTGAATGATTGGTGTTACCTCAGTGAAGAAATGACAAGTTATGTATATTTTAAGTGAAGTGATGAAGGAAAATTGAAATGAATTGTTTTAATATATGTCAGTGGATTACAATAATAGGAAGCACTAATGGAAAATGAGCACTAGAAGAGAGGAAAGACGACATATACAAGAAGCCCCACATTGATCTACATGACATATTTCAGAAGAAGATAGGGGGGAAGAAATCATCAGAAGGAATTACCCTTAATGTCAAAGGGGGAGAGAAAGAACAAAAGTAGGAAAGAAATATCAAAAGCATGAAGACAGGGGGAGCGAGATTGTTAAAATAAGGTATACTTTGAGAGAGAATTACCCGTTTCCATTGATTTCAAAGGGGGATAGAAAAATCAGAGTGCATGAAGATAGGGGGAGAAATGGTCACATGGGGGGTATGAGTGTTTCCATCAATTCCAAAAGGGGAGATTGTTGAAAATTTGGTTTTCATTGATGTCAACCCTAGAAGAAGTCCAAAATCCTTAGAATCCCCTAGAAGTAATGGGTGATGTCAACACTAGAAGAAGTACATAAGCCTCTAGAAGTAATGGGTGTATTTGAAGAAGTATCCAAAGTGGTCCCCTTATGACATAGCTTTCAGCATGACCCTCACGAGAAGATGCTTTGAATAAATCTATAAGAATACCTAGAAGTATGGTTAAGTGGTTAAATGGTTAAGAAGCCTCGGAGGTGTGGTCATGAAGCCCATATTTGATTGAAGAAAAAAAGTATGAAGGACGTTGCAAACGCATGCAAAACCCTCATAGATGGATATTCCTCGTCATGATGTTTCCAAAGGTAGGTGGCATGCCACGTGGTTCCTCACAGTTGATAAGTTATTCCCTCTTAAATATGAAGCCCCAAAGTATGTTCAAGAATCCCTAGATCTAAGGATGAGAAGTTACAAGTTGGCCCAAAATTAATTAAATAAGAAAATTTGTTGCAACAAGAAATTACAGGTCGAACCTAATGTCAAATAAAGGAAGCACTTGGAAAAGTATAAATACACATCAAGAACCTCTCATCTGGGCATTCAAGAAAGTGTGTGTTTTTGGTATAGAACTAGCATAAGTGGATTTACACTTATGCTAGGAGGATTCGTGATCTCATCAAATAAAATCATGCTTAGGAGAAAGGAGGTCAAGGAGAGAAAGAGGTGGATATACTAGTTTTATGAGGTTATCTACAGGTTGTAGTGGAGAAAGGTGTGGATTTATGAGGTTATCTGCAGGCCATAGTGGAGAAAGGTGTGAATGTACGTGGGTCGTAGTGGAGCAAAGAGTGTATTTTCAAGGTTACCCATGGGTCACAGTGGATAAAAGAGAGGATGTACGTAGGTCACAATGGAGCAAAGAGAGGATGTACGTGGGTCACAATGAAGAAAAGCGTAGATTTCCATAGGTTGACAGTGTATGAGTAGTGGATACATGGAAATGTTTTGAAGAAGGATCCCTTGTCTTGATGTTAAAGTTGAGAAAGGTATGATGATCAAAGATCTGATGCATTAGGGTTTCCTCATGATGAAAGGTATGTTTGTCTACATGTTTTGAAGTATGTCTTGGATATTTGGGTATATTCCTTGAGGCATATCTTAGAGATTCTTTGGCATATGGCTAGAGACATATGTTGGTGATCTAAGATCTGATGTATCGGGTTGTTACAGAATGTAAGGTGTGTTTTCTCTTTGTTTTTATGTTCATATCTTGGTGGTTATGGTATATGCTTAAGGAATATATTTTGGTACATGGTTGAGGCATACCATGAATGAAATGGCATATGTTTGAGGCACATATTTTGGTACATAGTTGAGGCATATCATAAATTTTATGGAATATGTTTGAGGCATATCCTTGGTACATGGTTTATGGAGATTATGGCACATGCTTGAGGTATATCTTGGCACATGGTTTGGATGAATGTCTTGATGATGTCGGGCATATGTTTTGAGAGATGTTCTTGGTGATATTGGCATATGATCTATGTGAACGGATCTAGTTTGATGATTTTGATGTATCTATATCAGTGACAGTGATAGGTTGAGTATCAATCACAATGATAGGTTGATTATCAATGACAGTGATAGGATGAATATTAGTGACAGTGACAGGTTAAGTATTAGTAATAGTGATAGGTTGATTATCAGTGACAATGATAGGTTGATTATCGATGATGGTTTCAGTGACAAGTTGAGTCTCCATTTATATTTAGTGGAAGAAGGAAGGGGAAACACAAGGGGTTTGTAGCCTCCTTCTAGTTGGTGTTGGAGAATTTAGGGAGTCCTAGTTTCCTTAAGGTTGGAGCCTGTAAACTAGGGGGTTGGAGCCTCCTTCCAGTTGATGTTGGAGAATACAGGGAGTCATAGATTCCTTTGAGTTGGTGCTCATAAAACTAGGGGGGTTGGAGCCTCCTTCCAATCGGGGCTGGATAATTTGGGGAGTTGTAGTTTCCTTCATGTTGGAGCCTATAAATCAAAGGGTTGGTTCCTCCTTCCAATTGGTGCTAGAGAATTTTTTAAGTTGGTGCTTCCTACAAATGTAATCTTCTGAATATATAATAAATTATTATGTGGTTTTCTCCCTTTTGGGTTTCCACGTAAAAATATATTTTGCATTGTTTATGATGTGATGCATTGTTGAATGGTATTATTTATGGTTATATGTTTATGATATGTGAAATGCAATCATAAGAGAATTATTTTTTTGATAATTTAATT
>SNQJ01S0195503.1:0-17512 GCA_010110895.2 Picea sitchensis | reverse complement strand
GACCTCACCAAGTGGTGAGTGAAATATGATGATAAAATGAGAGTCAAAAACCTCAATATATAGTGTATCAATGACCTAATTTTACTTTTTGGGTCATAAAATGGCCGACAAGGCCATAATGTCAAAATAATATTGTTTTTACATTAAATTGTCAAATTAAAACCCTAATTGAGCTGCAAAGAGAGTAAAATCCCCTTCAAGGGAGGTGCTAGCCCCTTCTAGGGAAAATGAGACATCTAGGAGCAAAGCGTTAGCCCCCCAGGGGCCTCTCCAACATGCCACACGTGCCACTGCTGCCCAGTCTGCCTCCAAAAGTGCCCATGAAGCTGGATGACGTCATGGTGAAGATGGGGATGTCCTAAGCCTTCGAAGGCTAGCGTTCCACTGAAAAGGGGTCATTCCCCCTAGGTCTATTCCTGTCGGAGTGCCTCTGATGGAACATCCTCTTCCTCTTCGGTGCAAAATCCTTTATCCATCTCCATCCTGTCTCTACCCCCTAATGGGGTCTCAACATCCATCTAGTGGGCTCTTCATCCCCATGGAGGTCTGAACTGGTCATCTCCCCATGTGTACCGGTCCAAATGGTACCTGTCTGTCAGGCATGGTCCTACACATCAAAAGCTACGCCCTCCATGGGCTCATCAGTCACCGAGATCATAGCAATGTTAATCACATCTCATCATCAATATTATTAAACATATGCATAAAAATCTTGATACATCAGTCAATAGCTCAAAGACATTACAAAAACATGCAATACAAGGTTGGAGAAAAAGACAAGATGTCCTATTGGGCTAGTATCCACAAGAAAATGAAAGTTTCCAGGAATATTTCATCCAAGCCATGTAAGTGAGGTGATGTGGCTAGGGGATGTCCAGACATGTGGGTGCAGTGAGGGTCAAGGATTCATAATGTTATCTGTGGGTGCCTTTGTAGAAGGCGAGCTTTACCTGTCATGGATGCATTTTTTCCAAGCCCGTTTTTGCGGGCGAGCTCTTACCCTCGGCTTTCATGGATGCATTTTTTCCAAGTCCGCTCTTTGGTTCTTTGATATCTTTATTTTGCTTTTCTTTTATTCCAAGTGGCTAAATCCGCAGGACACCGCCTTGGCATGGTGACCAGAGATGACAAGATTACCCACAAGTACTTCAGTAGATGAGAAGTTAAGGTTGGCTCGTGATGACCCCTTTTCTCTTGGGTCTTTTACAAACTAAAGGTCACTCGCAACTAGATGGTACTGCCATAACAAGTAGTACCTGAACCCAATAGGTTGGCCTGCGATGAGACCCCTATCCTTTAACTAGATCTTGTTTGTTATTTTCTCGGGTCCCTCCTGCTTTGCTAAGAGGCTTTTTATGGCCTTCTCAGGAGATCCCTGGGTAAAGCATCTCAAGGTTTCATTTTAGGATTTTGTCTTTACCAGCCTGCTTTTACCTTCTCGGCCTTTATGGTAGCCCCTCTTCCCACTAGATAAGGTGCAATCCCATTAAAATAGGTCAACCCAATACCCTGACAAGGGGAATGGATAAATGAGCAGGAGACAAGATGAAATAAAGTTGGTGTTATGATGGGGAGCTTAACCATGGCTCTTCAGAAATTCCCCAGTGGCAAACCAAAACCCATGGCACAGTTTCTAAGGCACCCTATCAATTCCCCAATCATGGTCAAGTGGAATAATGTAAGATCCAAGAAGTTGTTAGAGATAAAAGGAACTGATGTATATATTTAAAGGTTTCAATGATCAAAGTGACACACACCATGATACCTGGACCCAATTACCTCATGGAGCAATAACCTCTCTTCTAATAGAGGACCGTCGCATGGTGATGGATGTTGTTTCGTCAATGACAAGATAAAGCTGATGGAAGAAGAAAAGGATGGGCCTCCGTGGCCATGCCTCAAAGCCTCAATCCCTCAGCCTTCGGCACTCCATGCCCAGGACCCTGTGGGCCTCTAGACATGATCTCCTAGTTATTCCTAAAGTGGGGATAAATACGTATACTTTGGTAAAGCTTCGGTCCAAGATAAAAGAGTTTGTGTACTCTGTTGGAGCTCATGGAGACTCCACTCCTATCGCATGGAAGAGTTGACCCCTGTGCTGGAGGGCGTTCACGTTATTGACGAGCCGGAAAATCATTTTCACCAAAATGGTCCATGGATGAGCGCCTCTTCCAGTTCGGAAAGTGGTTTGAGATTTCCTACAGACAAGCATTTTCGAGTTCAGAAAATGTTCCAGATCAAATGGTCATTGTGAATGAAAATGGTCTGAATGGATCGGTTGATGTATCATAGACAACAATTTCCCATTGTGGTTAACATGGGGAATGGTCTAGGATAGTCTCTTACGGTTACTCAAGAAGAATGGTCTGCCTCACAGGACAATCATTATTTCGAAGCTCACGCTCAAGAATGGTTTGTTTTGTGGTTGGTGCGTGATGCCATTTCCTTTGAAATGGTCCCACGGGGCCATTCCTAGGGGTGATTCATTCTTCAGTTGCACTTTGTTTAGTGCCCAAGGAATGATCCTGCATAGATGAATGGTCCAAGTTTAGCAATTAGGGACATGCATTCCTAGGGCAGACTCATTCTCTCCAGTTGCACTTTTTTAGTGCCGGAGGAATGGCCCAGGTGGGGAATGGTCCTATTTCTAGAAATCGTGACAAATATTCTTCCTCTTGGTTTGAGAAGAATAGTTCCGATAGCTCATCATTGATGTTTTACCTTCCGAGGGGCGTATGCTCTTCCAAGATTCTACGATGTAACCGGAAGAGGTCTGATGATTCAGTCATAACAATGTTTTTGTGCAGGTTGTTATCAGATGATTGTTATGAGATTGTATGTCTCTACTTAGATGGGCAAGCAATCGTGGTGGATGTTCCACTATTTGTGATTATACGTCATTGATCAAGTACCTAGGTGCTACTTGGTGTGGTAGTGTACCACCTGGATTGTGCAGCTGTGTACTACCATGGATAGACACGATTGTGTTCTATTGCATAATACTTCACTTCCTGAAGTACCAATGTTGTTGGAAATGATTATTAGCTAGATGGATGATCAATGGACGTAGATTTCCGACGGAAAAATGGTCTGTGACATTTATTCTTTTAGGAAATATGTCCAGATTAGAATGGTTTTTGTGTCACTTTGTGGTGTGAGGGACTTATCCAGCATCATGTATGATTACTCAGATGGAGTATGGTTTCTGAGAGATGATGCAGTCGATGACATTGATAATGATGATGGTTCCTCATGAACTAATCATAATATATTCTATACGACTCTGTTGATGCTACCAAGTAAATTGTATAATGGAAGTTCTCAAGAACATTTCCTTTAATACCTCCCAGCTAGGAGGGAGTGTTGATATTATGGTAGTCGTGGAGGTATTTACTCTCTACATGTAAACCTAACAAGAATAGAATATTCCTGAGAAGAAGAAAACCCTAATTGATTGGTTAATAACTCCTCAGAAGACAAGTCAACTCAAGGGAATGACTTGTATTAGGTTATTCCAAGAGAAGAAGTCAAGTTAAAGGAAATAATATAAACTAAAAAATTAGTACCCATAATGAGAATCCGGCCCAAAGTGGGCCCCGCCAAATTTCTTAGTATAAATATATAGAGGCCGCCTCTCATTCCCGTGCATTCTCGTAATTGCAGAGACACTTCAGACCGCAGCTTGGGTGCAGCGCAGTTTGGAGGAGAAAGGCCACGGTGTACTCAGTATCTTTCTTTGCCTTTGTCTTGACTGTCTCTTGGTTGGGCTATGGTTTGGACCATTTGATCAGCTCTGTTTGGTGCGCTATCCTTGGAGAAAGTGTGCTACCCTTGTTTGGCTATATCTAGTCAAGGGTTTGAGCCCTTAATACCTACATGCTGTTTGAGGGTGGTCACCATGGTTAAAGGGGACAATAGTGCATATTATTGTCTATGGTAAAACGAGCACTTTCTAACAAACATAAGATATGCAAGCTCATCAAATACTTACATGGCTTGAAACAAGCACCACGAACATGGTATGAAAATTTAACCCAGCATCTTCTAAAATTGAATTTCAAGTTTTTTAATATTGATGATGCAACTTGTTTGTCAAGAAAGTTGGAAAACCTGTTGTGTATCTCAGTATATGTAGATGATTTTTTCATAATAGGGAAAGATGAAGCATATATTGCATCCACAAAAAAAAAAAAAAAAAAGAGTTGAAGAAAGGCTTTGAAATGACATATTTGGGCATTGAGGATGTCAAAAATCCAGTACATATTTATCTCCCAAAAGAAGTACATTGAGAATTGTTGGAACAAGTTTGGCATGGCTAAGTGCAATATTGTTTCTACTTCAATGGAATAGAATTCTGTGAAACTCACATCAAAAGAAGGGAATGAGTTTGAGGATGCAACCAAGTATAGACAACTTTGCCATTATGGTAGTTGTGGGGTGCTGAACCTCCACGTAACCCTTATACAAGACTCGAAATTTTCCGAGAAGCAAGAAGAAACCCTGCAGCATTGGACATAACCCTAGAAGACAAGTCGGTCAAGAAAATAATTACTATTGAGTTTTTAGCCTCCAGAAAGAGTAGAAGTCGACCTAGAAGAAAGCTAAGGAGTAGTATAAATACAAGATGTCCGAGCTCATTTGGACACACACAACAAGAATCGCAGAAATTAGTAAGTGCACAATTTTGAGAGTAGTTGGCAGCCTTCTCAAATCTAACCCGGAAGTCTCCTCGGGCCATCCTTGTTTTATGTGCTTGAGTTCTTCTAATAGTACCGGGATGTCTTTTTGTTGGATATCCCATCTCTCGAGAAAGGTTTTTTCTCAAATTAATCCATAGTCACGATGCTGGCATCAGGGAGGCTGTCATACCACTCTTTGCACAGGGAGAAAGAGTGGTAGAGAAAAGTTTCAAGGACCACGCCTCGATAATCATCAATCACAGGATAGGAAGAAATTCCAGAAGTTTCTCATGTGACAGTCAACTCTTCCTCTATCACCACTAGTGAATCCAGTATACCTATGTGACCAAAGGCATTTGTTGAGGGTACCCGGATGTTACCATGTCTAAAGGCTTGTAGTTCCCGCATCCCATTGTGAAGTCATCGCTATTCTTCACATCGTTGAGTCACCGATAGTTTTCTTTGAACTATCAAAGAAATAGAAAACACCCCAGTGGGAGTCACCAGGTAAGCTTGTAAGATAAGGCTCTAAGGCTTAATCAAAAAATTTTGTCGTCTGAGGAGAATTGACCTTTTTCGACAACGACGCTTAAAATGTTATCACAATAGCTTGTAGTTAGGATAAAAAGGCAAGATAGACAACCTGAGTAATACGAACCTATCCCACTCAATGTCACCACAATGGGAAGTTTCTTTCTATTTAAGGAGGTTGGGCCTAGGGGAGAGACTTCATCAGGACTCAGTTTTGAAGAGGCAAAATACTAACAAGACAAAGATAAGATATTTCCCCTTCACAAGTCACCACCAAACAAATAAATCCCTACAACAACCAATAATAAAGTAAATCCCAATGAAGAACACTTGCCTGAAACAAAGCAACAACAAACTGATGGTATGCAAGCTATTTCAATGGGTTAGTACTTCATAAGACTATCTAATAAATATAAATAAGCAATTATGGTAATAAATATTGACGAAGTTAATGTTTATCAATAGAAATGAAAATAGGCACACTTCACCACAAATACTCTAGAACAATGTGGTATCTAATGTAAACTTCAATCAACACTTTATTCAATTAATGCCTCAACCACCATTCAATTGATCATAAGACAAAACGTTGTTGCATTAATGATACAAATAGCATAAGATAACGGCAACACTTAGGGTTAGTAGGGTTAGCTAGAGCTATGGTTAGTGTAGTTAGGGTTTCAAATCAGTATTTGAGATGGTGGATCAAATTCACTTCAACGCGTATGATCCTTAGATTAGTGCCTTGAGGGTAAAATGGAGCTGCAAGTGAGAGGGACGGGCGGGTTGGAAGGAGGACGGCTAAGGACTAGGGAGGGAAGAGTCTAGTGCTGCAATGGCGGTGGCCTCGTGGATGAAAACCTAGGGAGAGATGTCACACCCTGTTGCTATAGCAAGGCCTCGTGCCTCCTCCTTCCCAGGGTCAACTGGAAAACGGCTAGCTCAAATGAAGCACAAAATCAAGACAAGAGAGATTGAAGAGGAGAGTGTTGCTACATTAAGGCTATTTCATCAAACCCTAAAAGAAAACAGCCCTAAGTGTAGATGACCTAGGCCCGGGACGCCTTCTTCCTATTGAATTCTAAATGGTACGACTAGCAAAGAGAGGAAGAAAAGGAGTGTAGCAAAACGACTAGGCTCTCTTTTTCTCTTCAATCGCTGAAAGTCTCTCTATCGTGGGGACATGAGACAAGAACCCACTTGTGTGCTTGTCACCTTAGGGTTTTGATTCAACAAAATTTATAAACATATACAAGAAATAAAACTACAACCATACATTCAATGGTTTCGCGTAAATATACCTCACAATTCATCAAGAAATAACCATGCAAACCCTAGTTAGTTGTAACACCTCCTTCAAGAGAAACACCCGCGAAATGCCAAGAAAGTCTTCCTTCAACAAGTGCGCCCACTAAATCAGCCAAATACCCAAGATAGGCTGCAAATTTCAGACCTCCTTATGGAGTGAATCTGTGATGATCTAAAATGAGAGTGAAAAATCGACATTTATAGCTGAAAACCCGGAATTTAATTTTACATTTTAGGCCAGTTAAAAAGGATGACAAGGCCAAAAATATCAAATCATATTGTTTTACATTAAAATTGTCAAGTTAAAAACCCTAAATCAAGTTTCGAAAGGAGAGTAAACTCTCCAAGGGAAACATTATCCCTTTTTAGGACAGATGGGGTAATCCGAGAAAAAACGTTAGCCCTCCTTGCTTCTCCAACCTGCCACGCGCCATTGTTGCCTAGTCTACTCCGCCGTCTCCCAAACATCCATGATGTTGCGGACGTCATGGTCAGGTGAGGACGCCCCAGGGCCTCCAAAGGCCAACGCTCCACTAAAAAAAAGGGCCAATCCCCCTAGATCAAGTTGTAGTCGGGTGCCCTGGTGGAACGTTCTCTCGGTAGCCCCTGATCCATTTTTGTCCTATCTCTGCCCCCTGATTGGGTCTTAGAATCCATCTGGTGGGCTCTTTCAGCCCCATGGAGGTCCTAATTGATCATCTCCCCATGTACCGTCCAAATGGTAAATTTGTTCGTCGAGTTCACATCAGCAGCTCCGTGGATTATCAGTCAGGATCATAGCAATGTCAATCACATCTCATCATCAATATTATTAAACATATGCATAAAACTCACCAAGCATCCGCCAATAGCTCAAAGACGCTTATACAAGCCCTGCTATACAAATCTGGGAGAAAAGACAATAAGTCATATTGGGCTAGTGCCCATCGAAAAAGGAGAGTTCCCAGGAGAAACCCCATCAAAACCATGTGATTGGGTGATGTGGTCAGGGGAAGTCCAAGCATGTGGGTGCAGTGAGGGACAAGGATGCAAAGTGTTACCTATGGTGCCTTTGTAGAAGGTGAGGAATAAAAATTGCCATGGATGCATTCTTTCCAAGCCCATTCTGCCTCTATTCTTTTTATTCTTTATTTCTTTCTTTTTCTTTTGTTCAAGAGCTAATTAGGGGACACAGCCCTGCAGGACCAAAGGTGGTAGTGTTACCCACAAGTACTTTCACGTAAATGAAAGGTTGGCTCGATGACCCCTTCCTTGGCTATGCAACCAAGAGTCACCGTGGCCTCGGCATGGTAACTAGTTGGTGGCAATGCTATACTGCTAGGTACCCATGGACCTAATAGGTTATTTCGTGATGAGACTCTATCCTCCTGAATTAGGTCTTGTTTCTTATTATTTTTCCTGGTCCCTCTTTGTTTCTTGGCCGAATCCTTTTATTGTTTCTGGGATCACTGTAGCATCTCAAGGTTTTATTCTTAGGTTTTTATCTTTAGAAGTTTACTTTTATGCTCTGGGCCTTTAGTGGACAAATGAGTGGAAATAAGACGAGCTAGTGGTGCTATGATGGGAGCCTAATCCATGGCTTTTCAGAAGTCCCCCCAGTGTAAAACCAAAACCTATGGACAAAGGCTTGCTAGGACACTCTATCAATCCTCTTACATGGTCAGGGCGGGAAATGTAAGAGATCCAAGCAGTTGTTGTAAGTTCAAAAGGAATCAGATGCATATATTTAATGGTTTTAATGATCAAAAGTGACACATACCATGATACCTGATCTGTAATTACTTGGATGGAGCAAGAACCCTTTCTCTCGATACGGTAGACCAAGACTCCATGTGATGGATGTTACTGCTACTGGAAAGATAAGGATGATGGAAGAAAAAGGTGGCCCTCCAGGGCCATGCTTAGGTCAACCTTCTCCTCGTACTCCATGTCTAGGACCCGGCCTCTAAACATGATCTCCCTAGTTATCCCTAAAAGTGGGGAACAGGCCACACTATCTTCGTACAATCTAACCACTAGAAGATAGATTGGGAGGTGATTTGCTGAAGTTACAAAGCAGTTGCAATCAAAGTTTTGTTGCAGCAATGAAACCCTAACCCTTTTGTTAAGGAACCTTAAGTGAAGAGATTGACCCACTCGATAACCCAAGAAAAGTCTCTAGCTCACTGCGATCTCCCTCGACACTCTCAACAAGTCAAGACATCAAGTTTGGATTTTTGGTCAAAGTCAAAGGTTGACCAAGTCAAAAGCAGTCATGACTCACTCTATTTGAAGTCAGGAAACAAGTTAGAAGGGGTTTCTAACTTTAGAGCATGAAGACAAGGATTGACCCTATCCTGCTAAGAATAAAGTGTTGATATTGTGAAAGGAAAGATCAGGAACCACAGCTTGAAGTAGGGAAATGAGAAGGAACCCCCATAACGTGTTGCAGTTATGGAGACGTTTAAGGACAGTGACACTAATGCTATGAGTAATTAAGTAGTGGGACTCCTCAAAGACCAATTTGATACCCCAGCATCTCTCATCTTGGACTCATCTAAGAACATAACATGTTCTAACTAATTCTCACCAAAAACATTGACAAGTAATGAGTCTTGTTGCTGTCCCACACACACTTGCAAACGTGAGTAAAGTCCAGCTTCACTTAGTGTGTCCTTGAGGCACAATGCCTAGGTTCACAGTCCACACCACACCTTGACTGAACCTTCTTCTAGGGCTTACTCCTGGGAAGCCAAGCTGGTGCAGACCCCACTACTAGATTTTGATTTTAACTTTGAAGTTCTGTGAGCTGGTTTCCACTTGTTAGAAGGCTAAGGGGAAATACTAGCCCAAGATGCTATAATGCAAAGTGCAAAATTATCTAAATGACAAGCAACCCTTTCCCCTAAGTCAACTATGACTAGCAGTGCCCAAGTGCTGTAGTCAACTAAGTTTGAGGGTGTTCACTTACAAAATGTTAAGTAAAATAAGTTGAAACTATCCCAAAAACTAAAGATTGCAACTATTTATACAATGAAAGATAAATATTACAAAGATACAAAGTGATACACAAGATACAAACTTCAACAAGATATACAATGATGCCAAAGAATGAGAGTTTAGGAAATATTCAAATTGAGATTAATCATAAGCCAAGCATGCCCCAATAGCACTTACTCTATTGAATCTCTGTTTTCAATGGCAAACTACTGTCACTCTCAAGATTCAAGAAGATGATGCTTCCCAAGTGGGATACTCTAACTCCCTCTTGAATCACACCATAAAGCAAAAAGATGTGTAGTTTTGTAAACTCAAATGCTCATAAGAATTCAAAAACATTTAAAGACAAACCATAAGATTACAATTAAGATTTAAAGATATGAAGTACTTGCAAATGTTTGTTCCTAAACATTCATCTAAGACCCCCAACACACATGGATTGTCCATGCAACTAAGTGGTTAGGAGTTTCTTATAAATTAAGTGAATTTTTATTATCCTCCCCTAACTATGTTTGGAGCCTTAAGATTACTCCTCCCTTGGCCAAATAACTGCCGGTGCTCAAGATAGTAAGGGCAACATGGCTCCACCCTAGCTTCCATGGTCAGCCATGACAGTAAGAGTACTTTCCGGAAAGTACACCTCCTTGAGCATCACAGATCGCTCCCCAACTACCTCCTTCCGTTGTTTTCCCCAAACCCGTCTTTTCTTTAGATGGTGGAGATGGCTGAATTAGGCTATCCTAAGTGTCTAGTAGATTATTATGACTCGTGGGTGAGTCTTAGGTGTGTTTGAAGTGTTTGAAGCATTTTAGGTGTCCAAAACATGTGATTTGTGCCCAAAACCGAAACTGAAAAGTGTTTGTAATGATGTGTTGTGAAAGTAAAGATTTAAACCATAAACACATGAACATGAATGTAATAGATCATAAGATAAACATGATTAACACATCCATATCATTCATCATCCATAACATGTAACTTTGCAAGGAATAAAGCAAGGGCAAGAACAACTTGACAACAATTATAGCAAATGAAGAAATTTAAAACCACTAACCATGTATGTTATTGCATATATGAAATTTGTTAAGTGAAATAGAGACTTGTTGAAGCCAGATCTAGGTCCCACACCATTCACATATCCATGAACAAGAATGAAAGCATGAGAGTTATGAATGCCCAAGAAATAAGATTGCTTTAAGATATAAATTCAACCATGTAATCTATCTCATCTAAAGCACCATGCCCAAGTGTAAAATATTTATATGAAGAAAACTTAAAGCATGTAAATGTAAATATGACTTAAGGGATTAAACTAAGATGATATGATAAAGATGATTATTTTAGAGCATACTAATCCATTTGAAACATATAAATCATCACATATCTATAACATCCCAGCTTCATAAGGATTTTGGGGTGACTCTCCCAAGGTGTAGGAAATTACTTATTAAGCAAACTTTAAAAATGAACAAACCACTCACAATGTATAACAAGGTGGAGGAAAGCCTACCAATTTTGTGCCAAAGAGGGTTGGAAAAAAAAAAAACTTAAATGAAATCTAAAATCTAGCTCAACTATTTTGGGGGGTTGGCTTCACAATCACTCTCCCAATGTGTAGGCAACTAAAAATTTCTCAAATGAAAGAGGAGGTTAAAGAGATAGCTACCAATCCCCTGGATGGGTTTTCTAGTGTTGTGTGGAACTCTTGATGTAGCCAAGCCTCTACAAATCAGATCTGATATACCTGCAAAAATAACAAGGTTTCCCTTGCTAGGAGAGCTACACAACAATACAAGCTTGGAAAATTTTCGCTTTTTTAGGGAAAAATTTCCCTTTAGAAATTCCTGTCGAAACTTTAAGTTTTTGTGACCATAAGACTAAGTATGCTAGCTGTAATATGGGCTGCAACAGAAATATAAGAAGAAGAAGCAATATGAGAAGCTTGTTTGGAGTGCATGAGAGTCTCAAAGAATAGACTTTACCCAAGGCACATCTAAAGAAACCCTTGAGGTTCAACCCCGCAAAAACTCCAACACAATAGCATGCATACAATGGATAATATGGAGGTTAAGCTAATAAAGGAAATACTTGCACATTATCTAGCTAACCACATATATAGTTCTACAAGAATACTTTGCAAGATCTACTAAATAAAATACTTTACCTAAGATCCATTCATACGTGCATCATATCAAATTGAAAAGATTATACCCTACATGTTTGTAAGATCCAAAATACTTGTAGATCTTCCCAAAATATCTTCCAAAGTTTCATTTATTATTGATTCAAGAAGAGGGGTGTTGGAGAAATACTCACTCCAAACTCTAGAGCCAAAGAGCGAAACATGGAGCAAATGAGAGAGAGAGAGAGAGGGAAAATCAAGCATAACAATAGCTCAAGATATGGTGAATTGGGGAGGAGAAAAGAGATCTATTTATACTTGAGAGGCAAACCTACCTCTCTTGATCTGGGGTTTTCCAAGTGCCCACCACCAAGCAAATAAGTAGATCTCTGAAGAAGTTAGCACACCATCTAGGGTTTGAAAGCCAGATCTAGGGTGTAGAAAAATGTGTGGTGGAGGTGTTGGGATCAAGCAAAGAGGTGTGTGGGAGGCCTCGATTGATGCCAAGGAAGGTGAGGGTCTCAAATAATTTTGAAAAATTATTTGTGGAGTTTCTAGAAGAGAAGGGCATAACTCCTCTTGAGGGGCAAAAAAGGTGAAAATGAAGGAATGGAGGGGTATTAATGAAAGAAAAGAAGGATGGGATCATCCCAGGAGGTGATGTAGGGGTCAAAGGGAGTCATAACTCATGAGAGGGCCCCAAATAAGTCACAACAACCTCCAATTAAGGAAAACGTCAACTCTAGGGGTATGATTTTAGTGTAGAAGGTGGAAAGTAATAGGAATAGGCTGGTGTAAAGGTTGAAGGTTATGTTATGCTTTAGGGGAGGCTCTCTAAATCCATCATTTCAACATTTCACATCATCTAACCCTATTATTACAATTATTGACATTTCGGCAACAAGTCATACTTAGTAAATTAAAATTGTTTGTTTTAATCGACCTACATCAAAGTGGACAACAAATGCATAGAAAAAATTTGTCCGACTGAGATGAAACTTACTGTCCAGTGGGTGTAGGGTGCTATTCCATTTCTTTTGAGCACAAATAACTCTATCAAAAGTCCAAAGACCTAGTTTTACAATAACAAGTTCAAAACATTTAATTAATTTAAATAAAAATCCTAACCTTAGGGAAAAACCTCAAATTCTAATTAATTAAAAAAAAAAACTTATCTAGACTCAACGAAATTCATTAAACTTTCTACAATGTCTAACATGGTCATTTACATCATTCATAAAACAATGGCCACCAAAGGATGAGACCATTGTGGGAACGCCACCAACACTTTGAGGAATTCATTGCAAGTGTGAGGGAAAAACTCAAGGTTATCAGTTGGGCTTTTCAGCTTTATTGATAACCTGAGGATAAAGACCCTCGGTGAAAAGAACTCCCAATGAAAACATCCCATGTTCAATCTAAATCCACATCCATGCACTTATTACATTATTTACCCACGCAGGGGTGCGGATATTTTGTTTACAAAATTTGTGCTAGAGGCATAAATTGCCCAGAGAACCAAACTGCCTTCAACATACTTGCATCTGATTATGCACATCTTCATGGAACATGAGTTGAACCTCACTAATAGGCAAATAACAAGTCTCAAGAATGAGCTCTGGGACATGAAAATGAATGGTGATGACAAGATAACATCATACTTTGTAAGAATCTCAGCTAAGAGATCAACTACAAAACCACATTGAAGAAATCATTTAAGAAAAAGAACTAGTAAATATAGTACTCAATGGCTCCTCTTCCCAAGACATGGGATGTACTTTTCCAAGCATGAACACAAGAAAGGAGTATCCTTACATTTGAAGAAACTGGACTTATAGTAACAAGAAGAATCACGATTAATGCAAAAATAGAAATCCCAAAATAAATGTAAGATCAAGCTCCTCACTTCAAAAGTTCAAGAATTTCGTGAATAAGAAGTTTCATTTGAGGGAAGAAACCAAATCAAGAAAAAGCTATCATGTCAAAGATACAATGCTCAACCTATTTAAAAATATGGTCACTATAGGAACCACTACCCTCAGTTAAAAGGTGCTAAAAGGAAATAGAGACTAAGCACGCTTGTCGCATGAAAGGGAACCCCTAAAAGAAGGCCAAGTGATGAAACAAACTTCTTTCTTCTAAGTCAAGAATATACATGTTCTAAGGGAAATAAATACCATGGAAGAATAAAAAGATAAGGATTTCTATCACGATGACCAAAAGTCAATCAATACACATGAAAAGATGAAGCAAGTATCGCTGACACCTTGGTACCACCCAAGCTATTATATAAGTAAATAACCCGCCAGATAAGCTAAATCGTAATCAAACCCGGTTAAGAGACCCAGAAGAAGTCAAAACAGAAAGCAGAAGTCAAACCAAGAGGAAATTAGAAAAGACTTGTGACACTTTTGCAAAAGGAAATAAGGATGCGTGCATGTAAGCTGCAACTCTCTGGGATGGAGGGAGTTGATTACATAATTCCAAAAGAAGAGCATGCATTCATGTATGAAGTAAGGATTAGTAGGGTTCTAATCCTAAATGATATGATCCATTGAGGATTACAAAGTATATTTCCATGTTCTACTGAAAGTAAAAGGTGCAATGATAAGCAAGACATAAAGTCTGGGAAGAAGTCTTCTTCGGAAGAAGCCCCAGTATCCTTATTGTCCATCTACATCCATGATCCCAAGCATGAAAGGAAAGTTGGAATCTTAGGGCATGGAATCTATAGCAGAGTCCATGGACCCAAGAGCTTAAAGAGAAACATGAGAAGAATATGAAGATTCCAAGAAAGAAATAAAAGCTAGAACAACCAAAATTGAACTAGTTATTATACCGAAAATCGTAATATTATACCGAGAATCACAAGACTACCAGCTTGGTTTGAACCCACTAGAAGCAATCAAGCAGAAGAAATTGAAGTTATGATGAAGAACAGTATATGTAAGAAATTGTGAAAAAGATTTATGAATGGAAGCATTGTGAGATTCAGAACTAGAGCTTCTTCCAGAAGGAAGAGAAGACTATGATAACAACTTGTTCCCGTAAACCAGATATACCTCTATCTGAGCTATTATATCTCTTGTAGTATCCATGGATTGAAGTTTACATCAGTTGGTTGTAAAAGACTGTTCTTCCCAATAGAGCATTTCAGGAAGAAGCTTATGTAGAGAAATCTTAAGGTTTTGAGGTATACCAGAAAGAGACCCATGTATGCAAATGGAAGAAGACCTTATATGGATTCAAGCAATTTGATACAGAGTATCTCATATACAGCAGAAGCGTGATGAAAACCTTCTATGACAAAAATAGTGTATCAAAATGGTTACTCAGAAGTCTGGGATGATGGATTGTTAATCCATGGAAAACTCTCATGATGACAGAAGAAGTGCTACTTGGATATGTTTCAATTTGAGACTTGCCACGATGTCATGAGCTAGCAGTAAACAGAAGTGTTGAATTCGACCATAATATATTGTAATGATCAGAGCTATGTGAAGCCTTCAGAGAAAACCAATGTTCCATGACAAGACCGAAGTACATTAAGATCAAGCATTATATTCTTCGTGATAAAGTCCAGAAGAAAGAAGTGTTTCTCCAATATATCTCCATTGATGAGCAAATAGCAGATATTTTGATAAAGCCTTTGTTCAAGATGAAAAGTTTGTGTACTTAAGAGACAAGTTGGGGCTCGTGGAGATGAATTCCTTACTGGAAAAGAAAGTGATTACACCTATTTTGGGAGGGAGCACTGATATGTTATTGATTCATGGACAGTCATTTTCCATTTTAGAAAATGGTCTAGGATGGGCAGTTGCTTTCCAGTTCGGAAAGTGGTTTGAGATTTCTGACGGAGTTCAATAGATTGTTGATGTACCATAGACAACAATTCCCCTTGTGGCCAATGTGGGGGAATGGTCTAGGATAGTCATTCTTCTTGGCAGACACTCTGAGAAGTGGTAAAGTAGAATGGTCTGCCTTGTCGGGCAGTCATTCTTTCGAAGTTCACAGTTGTGAGCAGTTTCGAAGAATGGTCTGTTTTGGAGGTTGGTGCAGGACATTCATTTCCTTAGGAAATGGTCCGAACAGTCATTGCCTAGGGAAGACTCATTCTCTCCAGGTTGCACTATGATTAGTGCCAGAGGAATGGCCCAGTTAGGTGAATGGTCCAGGTTTAGCAATCAAGGACAGGAATTCCCTAGGGCAAACTAATTCTCTCTAGGTTGCACTATGATTAGTGACGGAGGAATGACCTAGTTAGGTGAATGGTCTAGGCTCAGAAATTAGGGACAGTTATTCTTCTATGCTTAAGAAGAATAGTCCAGATAGCCCATGGTTGATGTTTTATTTTCTAAGGGAAGATGTTCTTCCAGATCTCACAGATGTGAGTGGAAGAATGGCCCAGATGACTCAGTTTATATCATGATATTGTTTTATGCAGGTTGATATCAGATGATATGATTGTTGTGGAGACTGTATGTCTCTGGACAGTAGTTGTATGCTACTGTGGTGGATGTGTTCCATTGGTTGTGACTATGTGTCACTGGTTAGTATTCGTGTGCTACTTGGTGTAGTTGTGTACAACTGAATAGTAGTCGTATACTACTATGAATAGACACAGTTGTGTTCTATTGGATGGCATTGTTTTGATTGCCATGGAGACTATCACTAGTATTAGAGATGATTTCCAGCTAGATGGATAGTCAATGTGTTGGTGGATAGACATTCTCCAGACAGAGAATGGTCCAGGAAGGACTGATTATTGGTGGACAAACATTCTTCCTATGGAAAATGGTCGAGGACAATCATTCTTCTAGGACGTTTGTTCGGATTAGAGGAATAGTCCTTGTAGCCCATGACGAAGCTTCCAGCATCTGATTGGAACAGTTATTCTTCTAGGACATATGTCCAGATGAGAAGAATGATTCTTATATCACTTTGTGGAGTGAGTGACTTATTCAGCATCATGCATGATTACTCAGCTAGAGTATGGCTTCGAGAGATGATGCAGTTGATGCTATCAGATGATACTGATAGTGATGATGGTGCTCATGATTTGATCATGAGATAGCCTGTGTGGCTATGATGATGCTACTGGTTGAATGGTATGTTTGTGCTCAAGATCATTACTTTTAATACCTCCCTAGCTAGGAGGGAGTGTTGATATTATGGTAGCTGCGGGAGGTATTAAACCTCCACGTGTAACCTTGACAAGACTAGAATATTTCGGGAAGCAAGAAGAAACCCTAAGGCATTGGACATAACCCTAGAAGATAAGTCGACTAAAGAAAATAATTAATATTGACTTTTTAGCCTCCAGAAAGAGAAGTCGACCCAGAAAGCTACGAAAGAGTAGTATAAATATAGGATGCCAGAGCGCGCAATTGCGGAAATTTAATAAGTGTGCAAGTTTGTGTTGATTTTTCATAAGCTAGGTTAAGCATGAAGTTCATTTCATTTTAGCATTTCACTTAACCATAAACAATAATGTTGCAGCAACCAAGATCACAAGAAGAAACAACATGCACAAGAACACAAGAAGTATCCTGGGAAACCCTTCTCAACAAGGGAAGAAAACCCAACCAAATCCTTTGCTTTATATTCTTCAAGAGAAATACCTCCACCAAGATAAACCTTAGCACACAAGAGGGTGCTTCAAACCCTAGAAGACTAGCGCCCAAGAGAGGTGCGCACCTTTTCTCAAGTAGATGTATTTACTGAAATTTCCAAACTCACAAGGAAGATATGATTCCACAATGGGGAATCATCCCTTACTTATATTAGACTTGTCCAATCAACAAAGACATTTATTGGCTCAACAAGGCCGACCTCTCTAAGTTACTTTATAATATATTATTATTATTATTATTTTTTGTAAATACAGTAATAT
>SNQJ01S0195502.1:17522-28014 GCA_010110895.2 Picea sitchensis | reverse complement strand
TTACTACAATCCAATTTTACACTATAAATATTTGATATTTGCAATTTCATTAATTCAAAAAAAAAAATTCAACTTTACAATTGAACAAAAACAAAACCAATTAATGAATCTAGATGACAGAGCTTGGTCAACTTCAGAGTCAATCTGCTGGTCATTCCTTTGGATGATGACTGAGAAAACATTGTATTGAGCTGGCAATGTAACTCTTGTTTCCTACCAATCATGATTAAGGAACATATGTCGAACATATATCATAACTCTGATTGGACTTTCTTAATGTAATACAAATGTTATCTTCATATATGGAGTGGGGATGGGAGGTAATATTAGAGAAAAACAAACAAATTAAAAAATATGTTTTCATCTGACTTTTAGCATGTGTTTTTTAAAGATTTCCATCTAAATTTTCTCCATTCGATGTGATTGTTTAACTAATTCATTAATCTATTTCTCCAAATTTTGTCCAGTTGATGCGATTGTTTAACTAATTCATTACTCTATTTCTCCATTTGATGTGATTGGGTAACTACTTCATTACTCCGGTGCAGCTAAGATCAATGGTTCAACAAATGATACCAGCTATTACATTAAATGTAAATAATGAAAGCGATGAGGATTCATTATTCTGAAACCTTTCTCGACAAAATTCGTACAATTTATTAGGGACACTGAAACACCCAATTGAATAACTGCAAGCTCACATAAAGTGAAACAGCCAATGGCATTCAGTAGATTAAATAACAGAATCAAGAATTGTCACCTTGCAGAGGCAGTAGCAGTAATGTTTAACGTATATTTCATTTACAGTTTTGGACTTTATATCATTGCAAAACTTATTTCCCTTCCAATTTATTTATTGTCTTGTACTCTTTTTTTTCCCGGAAAAAAAGTCATGTTTGCAGTAATGTTCAACGTATATTCCATTTACAGTTTTGGACTTTACGTCATGGCAAAACTTATTTCCCTTTCATTTTATTTATTGTCTTGTACTTTTTTTTCCCGGAAAAAAAGGTCATGTTTTAATTTATTTTCTTGTACTATGTTTTCCAATCTAATTTATGAATTATAAATATTACGTGTTTTCAGATTTCATTTATGACATATAAATATTACGTTTTTTCAGACGTAATTTATGAACTATAAATATATATATGGTAAACATTTAACGTTTTGGAAATGAATTGACCGTGTTTTCAGATTTCATTTTTGAATTATAAATTTTACGTGTTTTCAGACGTAATTTATGAATTATAAATTTTACGTGTTTTCAGACGTAATTTATGAATTATAAATACATGTCACTTTTTTTTTTTAATTTGAAGTTTCGGGTAAACATCTGAAGTTTTGGAAATGAATTGACCGTCTTGGAAATGATGTGATGTTCATTTGGTTCGATGAAATTATTTGATTGCTAAATGATTTTTTTTTATTTATTTATAAAAAAAAATTGAATTTGTATATCATGTTGTAAGGTGTTTTTCATTATGGGTTTTATGTTCTAGGATATGTTATGTGGTGCACTTGGTTTATTGATGTAGTCGGGATTGTCCTTTCCATTGTGATCGACCACTTTGCTATCATTTTTCCTCCATTGCTATCATTTTTCCTCCATTGCCTTTCCATTGTGATCGACCACTTTGCTATCATTTTTCCTCCATTGCTATTAATTTTCCTCCATTGCCTTAATGCCTCTATGTGATGTTTCTCCTTTGCCTATATGTTATTATTGTTTTCTATTGTCTATTGATTTGAGTATCAAACGATCTTTGCTTTATTGTTTACCATTGCTTTCATGCATTGCTACCATTGTTTTCCATTGTCCATTAATTTGAGTACCAAATGACTCTTGCTTTATTTTTCACCATTGCTTTCATGCATCGTCTTTTATTCACAATCATTTTTCACACTCTTGATGATTATCATAGCCTTAATAATAAACTTGGTGGCATTCAATGATTTCTGTAAAAAAACCTAGAGCAATTTCTTTGCAACTATAACCCATCATCAATTGTAGTTTAAGCTAGATCATCATCGATTTTTCAATGAAATTCGAGTTCTAATTAAATTTCATAATCTTTGGACCTAAAAATAAGAAACCCTTAATAGTGATACTTGACTCAAGACATCGTGCTTTGATACAGACATTATTAGCACGTGGTCCATTGCACAAGAAGGATGTCAAGGGAAATCAAGAGTTGAACCTGTGACCAACAACAAGCATGATAAACTCACGTCTAGCTCTAGACCAATTGAACTAATCCTCGTGGCTGAGTAAAATTTTATTTTATGTACTCAATGCCATGAATTTTAAGGTTTTTAAAATGGGTTTTCTCTTTTTTTTTTAATAATTTCGTAGGATTTGTTCTCTTTGCTTTGATTTATCAATAAACTAAAGGCCACTTTTGTGAATGATCTATGTTACAGTGATTTTCTATGATAAATTTCATATGTCGTATGAGGTTTTCATTTCATGTATTTGCATATGTAAGCAAAAGGGATTTTCATGGCTACAATGAAAGAATCAATAAGGAGATCAACTTTCTGCGATTTGAGGCTCAAGTTGGCATAAAACAATATGGTGGTAAGATTTATTATGGTGTTGTCAACAAAGTAACCAATGAGCATGCTAATTTGGGGACCCGATGTTCCCTCATGCAAATTTCTTTTTCTAGGGCTCCGATAACGTAATTTGTTTATTTATTCTTTGTTTGAAATACTTGTCAGTGTTTGGAGATTTCTTGAAATACTTTGTTTGAAATATTATTTTAGTGATGAAAGCAAACTACAAAATGTCAATAAACACAATCTCACAATCGAACTCTAGAAATGAGATTGTCAACCTACCAAGAACAAGGGCTTAAGCCCTTTCTTCTTCATCGTTGTGAAATTCACAAAGGTAGAAGCAATCTCAACATCCTACAATTTCTTTACACTTGTTATTACGCAATGGATAGCTACAATACTCACATATGGTTTTTTGTGTTCCATATTGTTGAAATCAATTTTAGGATTATATTGTAAGTTAATAATTCACTTCATACTTACACATTTTCCCACAATAATAAACGACTTTGATGATAAATTATTATTCACTAGACATGGTAGCCACAATGATGGAGGTTCTTATTACCTTGCATGTTAGTATGCTCATAACGACATTCTAGATTTGTTTGCTTCATTTTTGTCTCCAATTTTAGGTTGTAGGAGTGCATTGATTCTTATAAATTAAAAATTGGACCATTTACTCCTAGATTCTTATCTACTAAAAAAATCTTTCTTGGTATTTGTTCATGATGTTGTATCCACAATTTGATTGTTGCAACAACATTTTAGTTTCAAAGCATCTCAAAGCATATATTGTGCTTAGGTAATTAACATTTTGTCATAATTTATTGTTGCATTCTCGATGCATTTTCTTATATGATATTCTACCACATTTTCAAGACTAAACTTTATATTTTAATTTTAATTTTCTAAATTTTGTATCTTGACATACAAAGACTTTTAATCAATCATTGGTTATAATGTTTTGAAACTTTGCATTGTTCCTTACTACCATTTTTTTTTATGAGATGCGACTTGAAATCTTGAATTTACAATCAAATTATATATAGTTGACATAAAATATGATAATCGGGAAAATGTAGTGATTGAGATTTCCATGATTTATTGAATATTCTATAGGGTCACCAAAGATTATGGCTATGTTAAGATAATACCACCCGAAGAAGGGATATGGAAGTCTTAAACTGGATGCAACTTGCTTATTCCTTGTAAAATAAAAATGCTACCTCAAGTAAGATTTATCAATTTTTGTTGCTTCTAACATGGATTGACATGTGTTTCTAGTGCTACATTAGAATAGGTTGTCTTGTATTCATTGCATCATGAAGAATACATTCTTCCTATTGATTTTTTTTTTTACTTATACAACTAGCAATTATGGTTCTTCTTTATTATTACAATCATTTAGCACATTAGCTGCACAAATAAGATCATTGAAAGAGAGATAATGACATAAACAATAGAGACACACAGATTATCCTGGGAAACCCTCATGGAGGAGAAAACCCAGCAAAAACTTCCTCAATATAGATAGACCAAAGATCAAATAAAAGATCCTCCTCTACTCCTTCACTAAGAAGAGTAGTGCACCACTTGACCAAGAAATACCAGGCAATAGACCAGAAACCCTCCTTGACGTCACCCCCAGTTGCAGTAGGTTCTCCTCCAAGACTTGTGCACCGCAGAGTTGAGTGTGTGTTTCTCCAAATGAGGCACTAACCTCTCTTATAAATAGTGGTATGGCCATCCTATAATTAGGTCTGGGCCGACCTATCACTTTACCCTCTTAATTTACAATTAACTGTCAAGGCACAATAGGGCCGACTTTTTTTTTTTTTTTTGTAAATGAGTGTGTGAATCTATATTTCTTTATAAGGTTATAGTACAAAACTGATGCATGAGCTCCCAGGATCTGCCTGAACGGAAACCAGATCTGGGGTCCCTGAAATGCAGTATCTGAGAATAAACAAAAAGTGTCTGGGTCGCCACCACAGGAAACCAACCCAGGCTACCATCATCCAGTCTAAAAACTTCATCAAAAGAAATCAAAAAGTCTAAACATAGTGGGATTAGCTCCTACTCTGAGAGACATGATCTGGGCGGGTCCTACGCTAGTCTAGGTTGATGGGGTGCTCTTCATCCCCTTCCTGTTGCACCGTGTCCTCCTCCATCTGTTCCACCAGAAGTAGCTTTCTTATGCATGCTGGGGTTCCATTTATGTCGGCTGGAGTGATATCTATATGGTGGACATAGCGTAGATAGAGATGATATTGCCCTGCCATCCTTTTCAGTTTCTCCTGTTGTCTTGTCAGGTCCTCCACCAGCCTTTTTACCCCCGCCTCCAAGTTACTAAGGAGGTTGAGAATTATTGTGTGCTCTTTCTTATGCTCTTTGGTTTCCGTCATGTTGGTCTCCCCCCGGTCCGCACACATCTTTCCTATCGGCATTTTGGTTCTCCAAGCTTCCTCCATCGTCTTGTGGTAGAGGGTTAACCTCGGTTGTGTGGCTCCAGGATCCCGTATCTCCCTTGCTTCCTGGGTTAGTGTTGACCAAGCTTTTCCCTTGTCATCGTTGTTGATTTCACCCTCCCATCTTTTAATGATCTTCTTCCCCTTGGTGTCTATCTTCGTGAGGAAGGTGCTCTTTGCTTCCCTGGCCGCCTGTTCGATTCTTGTCATCCACCAAGCACTCTATGGAGGTTCCTTCCCCTGGGGGCCTCTCTTGCTGCTGGTTTTATTCATGCGTACCATATTCACTTGCAGGTGGTGGTTCTTATGTTGTTTCTCTCCCTGTTCCGCTTCACCTCCTTCTGGTAAGTAAGGTGGCCACTATAATTGTGATGTCTCATTCTGTGGTAAGTTTTGGTGTCCCTACCTTTATGGAGCCAACCCGGCTACGGTCCCGTCCTTACAATCATGGCCTGCTCATCAAGGTGGTACTGCCTGTCAGTATCCTTTGTTCCAGAGCATGTGCGCTTGATGACCTTGTCGTTATCCCTGCGTCAATGCTTTTCCCTGCTCGTTGTACGCCATCCCTTTCCCTGTCCCATCTCGGTACTTAGGTGAGGTGTGCTCCTACTTGGCCTTGGTGTGACCTGTCGTCCTTCATCCTTTTCCGTCTGCAATTTATCTCTTCTGCTTTCCAATGGGCAACTTCTGTACTTCTTTTTATTGACGGGACCGTGGTGTCGTACCTTCGCCTGATGTGTGATCCGAGTCTGCATTTATAACCTTATTTGATTGGTGGGCCATCAGGTCCTATCTCGGACCTATGTGTCCTTCAGTGTATGCTGCGCCTCCATTCTTGCCATGATCTTCTGTACTACTCCTGTTGTCCTAGTCTTTTGTCGTAAGTTGAGTGCAATCTGTTCGGAATTGACCTTGCGGGATGTTGCACTAGATTGTGTCCAGTTTTGGACCTTCGTTCTCGACCCCCTCGTTTTCTATTCTGTCCGCCAGTCCATTTGCTGACCTCCTCACCCAACGCAACTCCACAATGATCCTTGTCCACAAGTGCTCCTAGATTTTTTTCAGTAGGTAGGCCAATCGCCAGTGCCTTTGGATTTTACCTATTCTAGTACCGTTTTGGATTTTTCTCACTGTGTTGATGACTAGCGCGGAGTCTCCTTCCACTATGGTGTTCGTCATCCCCTCCCAACTGAGAATCTTCAGGCCTATCTCCACGGCTTCGAATTCTGCGGAGTTATTGGTTGAGTTGCCCAGGCTTCCCGCATATAGTCGTATGATGTTCCCTTTACTATCCCTGATTACTCCTCCCAAACCTGTTCTTCCTGGGTTGCCTTTCACCGCCCTGTCGAAATTCAACTTGAGGGAGCCTGAAGGTGGCGGTTTTCAGTTGCGCTCACCTACCTGGAGTTGTGGTTGTTGTGTGTTTGGATTGGGTTTGCACCCACCTGTTAGTTGGAAAGCCTCTAGGACTCGGGAGTCCTGATCCGTGGGTTGCACTCTACCCTCCTGGCAATTGCGGCTCATCACCGTCTCACGTATCATGGAGGTTATTGTTTCCCTTATCTTCCTTTCTTGCCAGCTTTGGTTTCTGAAAATGCATTGGTTCCTTTCCTTCCATATTGACCATATGATCATTCCTGGGGTGAGGGTCCAATAGAGGTTCACCTCTTCTTGGTCACTATAGTTTTCTCTCCAGAGCTTGATTGTTGCGGCAATGTTACCACGGATCCTGTCGGACTGGCGGAAGATACTTACTGCCCAATCCCATAGTTCTGCAGTGTAAGCACAGTCGTCAAGGAGATGGTTGGTTGTTTATTCCTGAGTTTGACAAAGGTGACATCTTGATGGACCGGTGAAACCTCTTTTCCTTAGGTTATCCCAAGTTAGGTTGCGGTTGTGTAATATTAGCCACTGGAAGATCTTAATCTTTGGCCTTTGGGGGTTGTTCTAGAGATTATCCCAGTGTTGTGCCAGGTCGTCTTGGTTTGGGTCTGTCATATAGTGTCGAACTTCTTTTAGGTTGAATTCCCCTCCGTCCTTTTTGCCCCACCTCAACTAGTCCTCTCCTTTCATGACTGTTATTTTTTGTCTGCCTAGTTCCTCCTCCACCTCTTTTATTTTTGTTGCGGATATCTCATTGTTCTGAGGATTAATCTTATCCCATATTCTCCATTTGTTGCGGTATGTTCCCTGTTGCCAGTATTGATAGACGTTGATTTTTCCTTGTATGATGAGGTCCTGTTGGAATATCCCTCTGTCCTGGTTTTCCATCTTTGGTTCCTGATGCCAAGCATCCTCCCATAATCTGGTTGTTCTGCCATTCCCGATTTCCCAAAAGCTGTGTGTCTAAATCCATGCTTTGTTGCGCCAGGCTAGGTTCCAAATGGCTGAGCCTTCCCTGGTTCCTTCAAAGCGGATTATGTCCTGGTCACGGGTGTCCGATGCATACTTTGCCTTCCATAGGTTTTCCCAAGGTGTTGTAGTTTATTTGACCCACCGCCACCCGAGTTTCACCCCATATGCATTGTTGGTCGTTTGTGGATCTTGTATCCCCAAGCCTCCTTTGCTTTTTGTCCTGCAGACTTTCTCTCAGGCCACCAGGGCCCATTTTTTCTTTGTTTTCGCACCTCGCCACAGGAAGTCCCTCTGGATAGCTCTAATTTTCTGTAGGATCCCCTGTGGAGTGGGGAAGATTGACATCATAAAGGTTGGGATGGCTTGTAAAATAGTCTTGGTTAGGATCATTCTGTCGGCTAGGTTAAGGGATCTATACGTCCAATTTTTTACCCACTTCTATAACCTGTTTATTACTCCTTCCCAAGTTGACAACTTATAAACTTTGTCTGTCAAAGGAACCCCCAAATACTTGGTTGGAAGTGTTTTCCATTCAAATCCTAGAATGTTGATCAAATTCCTTTGGATAGATGGATTGGTATTAAAGAAAAAGATCATCGACTTGGAGTGGTTGATCTCAGCGCCCGAGGCTTCCCCAAAATCTTCTAGGATTCTTTTGTAGGCTTTGGCTTCCTTGATCGTGGGTATGCCATGGAGTAGTGTATCATCCACAAACTGTTGGTGAGTTGAAGTAGGACAGTTTTCGAAAGGTTTGAGCCCTGTTATTTCCCCAGTTGTTGTTGTGTTCTTTATGCTCCAGCTGAGGCCTTCCATCATCAGAATGAACAGGAAAGGAGACAACAGATCTCCTTGTATGATCCCTCTCGTGGGCCAGAAAGGTTTGGTCGGGGCTCCATTGATTAGTAGCAAGTAGCTTGTTGTGGATACTAAACTAACAATCCAACTGATCCAGTGTTGGGTAAAACCAAAAGCTTCCAAGGTCTTGATCATATAATGCCAGCTAATTTTGTCATAATATTTTGCTAGGTCCAGTTGTATTAACATTCCCCCCATTTTCTGAAGTTTTAAGGTGTGAATGATCTCATGGGCCTAGATGATGTTGTCCATTATTTGTCTACCTTCCATGAAGCCTGTCTATTCTTGCGAGATCAATGAGGATAGGAGGGGTTTCAATCTATTTGATATGACTTTGGAGATAATCTTGTATATCACATTACAAAGTGCCATGGGTCTGTATCGGTCCGAGGTTTTGGCTTCATTTTCTTTGGGGATTAGGGTGATCATGGTTGCGTTTAGCGCTTTAAGGATGGAGGCAAGCCTTCTAGAGTCCTCTACTACCTTATAGATGTCATGTATGACGATTTCCCAACAAGCTTTGAAGAATTCCACGGTGAAGCCATCTGGACTTGGTGCTTTCCCACTGGGCATTTCCTGGACAGCTTGGTCCACCTCTTTCGTGGCGATAGGTTTGTTCAGGAAGATGTTTTATTCCTCGGTAACCAAGCGTGGTATATGATGGGTTATCCTATGAATGGCCTCCGATCTGTCTTGATGCGGTTCTTGGGCTATCCCGTGGAAGTGTATATTCATAGCACTTTCGATCTCATGATGTGACTCGCGCTCGATTCCATCCTGATCCTTGATCTTCAAGATTTTGTTATGGGCTCTTCTGGCCATGGTTGTTCTATGGAAGAACTTGGTGTTCTTCTCTCCTTCCTTTAGCTATCAGATGCGGGAATTCTGATGCCAGAGTGTTTCCTCCTGCTGGCATCGTGCCTCCCACTCTTGGGTCATTTGGAGCTCTTCCTTTTTCTGGTCCTCCGTATAGCCTTCCCGCATGCAAGTTTCTTGGAGTTTTTTCATTTTTTCTTCGATGTTGTTTTTCTCTGTGTTTATATTCCCGAAGATATCCATGTTCCATTCCTTGAGTTTATTTTTGATGTATTTAAGTTTCTTTTGTAGTTTGAACATCCTAGTCCCTTGCTCCGGTTGCTCCTCCCGCCACCATTGTTTGATTTTTTCCTTGAAAGTCGGGTGATCAATCCAGAATTTCTCGAATCTGAAGGGTCTGTTCTTAGGTGTTGTTTGGAAGCCTACTTCCAGTTGCACTGGTTAGTGATCAGATCCACCCCAGGGTACGATGTTGCAATCTAAGGTTAGCCCCTGCATAATGATTGACTTCGATATAAGGAATCGGTCGAGTCTTGTAGCTACCTGAAATTGGTTCCTCCGTTTGTTGTTCCAGGTGAATTGGCCATTCTTAGTTTGGAGATCTACCATCTCCGCTCTGTCTATAAAATTTGAAAATTCCTCCGCATTCTGATCCAATCTTCTAATACCACCCTTATTTTCCACAAGGGAGGTGATAATGTTGAAGTCCCCTACCAGAATCCAGTGGAGGTTGGTGGCCCGGCCTTTTATATCTTCTAGGTCTCAGATCATTCCTTTCTTTTCCTCTAGCCCATGGGGCCCATACACATTTGTGCATAGAATCTCCTCAGTGTTTCCTATGATTTGCATGGGCACCGTTAGGGTGTGCCTGGTTTCTTCGGCTGCTATTAAATTTAGGATTTGTGGGTTCCACAACGTGAGTATACCACCTGGCCTTTGGTGGTATTCAATGGCTACCATATTTTACTTGTCCCAGTGTTGTTTACTAATTGATTCCATTATGTCTGTAGTACATTTCGTCTCTTGAATAAAACAGAGATCTGGTTGCTCCTACTTTAGTTTATTCCTAAGGATTCTTTGTTTTCTTGGGCTGTTTAGGCCTCTTATATTCCAAGTTTGATCTAGGTGGATATCGGTGGCCACCCACCTTTTCCAAATGGCTCAAAACAGTTTTTTGGCCATTTTGGCAATTTACTATTTTTAGCAGGTTTTAACTTCCAAGGCCATTTTGAGGGTCCAAATGAAGGTTTTTCGAGATAAAGGTTCTCAATGATAGCCAAAGGCATGATTGAGCCCCCAAAATGAATCTGCTCAAAAATACCTTTCCAACGAGCTATCACACACCTAAAACGGAGATCGTATACAAAAGTTACGACCCCGGGAAGTTGATGTACTCACTTACCCAAACGGGGCCCACATGAATTTTGGCGCTT
>SNQJ01S0195502.1:0-17512 GCA_010110895.2 Picea sitchensis | reverse complement strand
GTAGTCGTCACATCTCTTCTCAGAGATAAGCTGCCACCATTCTAGCGAGTCTTTCACTCTGTATTTTTACAGTCTCTGTACATTTCTCTGATTAATAGAAATCGTGTATTACTGTATATCTATGTTTATGGTTGCATATCTGACACATTTATGTTATATTATTGAATATCTACAATATCTCTGTTCATTTATTTATTATATCTTCGCTCTCATTTCGTGCCGAAAATAATCCGGATCAAAGTTATAACCTTTATTTAAACATGTGGGGGAGAGTGGGGAAAGAGTTTCCTGATCTTACCTGAGTTTATCCGTAGTGCTCCCAGCTCCTGTAGTGCTACGATGTTTGATTTCTTGTCTTTTTTTCTCCTCGTCTGTTTGGGTGATAGCTGCGATTGTCCCTTTCCGACTTTCACTCCTACGTGTCCTATCTCCCTGTGTGTGCATTTTTTCCCTCTGGCTTTGGCTTCCTCCTGTAGGAGGAATAGGTATTGGATGTTGTTGAGTTACTCTGTTGGTATGTTGTCGACTCCCTGCCTTTTCCATTGTTCTAATATGTGTGGAAGTTATATTCCTTCCCTTTCCACTAGGTGTCTGAGATCGGGGTCTTCTGTACCTACTTCGCTCAGTGTCATTTCTGCATCTCCCTCTGCATCTTGCATGGCAGTGTTGTCATCTTTTGTTTCTCCGTCCATCAGAGTTGCGCAACTCCCCTGAGTTGTTGTATTGTTTGGTTGTTGGGTGGGCTCTTTTGTTGCTTCGTCTTTGACTTATGGAGATTTTGCCGAGTCCTTGTCTTCTGTTGTCCCTTTGTTTCTTTGGTCCCTTCCTTCCATTGTATTCCGAGTCTCCTGGGCATTTCCTGCCGAGGTTTTATTTTGATTTTTATTAGCTCTATTCCTGGGGTTCGAGGTTATAAACCCTTCCTCGTCTTGCTGAGTTTTGGGGTTTGTCGCTTCCTACTTTTTGTTTAGAGGTCACTCTCTGATCAAATGTCCATGTTCATGGCATCTTATGCATCTAAAGGGGATCTGTTCGTAATCTATGTATTGGATTCATTCCTCATCCCTGAATTCCAGACTTATGGCTTCTGGGAGTGATCCAGAAATGTCCATCTCTATGAAAATTCTTGCATATGATGTGTATATTCCTTTTAGGGTGGCTTCTGAGGTCTTCACATATTTCCCTAGTTTGTTTCCTATTTCTTCAAAGGTAGAGGGAAAATAGTAGTCTAGGGGTAGGGAATAGAATCTCAGCCAGACTAGTACCTTTTTGAAAGTTTCTTTCTCCGGGGAGAAGTTTTCTTTCCAGGGTTGCATGTAGAGTCCCGCTGAGGCGTGGAAGTATGGACCTCCCTCGAAGAGTCTATCCTTATCCTCCAGGTTGATAAAGACTGATGTGAAGAAACCCTTCGAGCTGAGGTGGAGCTCCACTTCTCCATTAGGCTTCCAGTGATATTTAATCTAGTTGCACATAGTTCTTTCTGTGGGCCATAACCCCATAAATTTTCATATGAGCGCATGCGTCTTCATCTGGTCCCTATAGAGTTGCATTTGTGGGTCCTCCAGTACCACCTTGGGTATCATTGTTGTTTTGGGATTGCAGGGGTTGCGCCCCTCCGTCCCGTTAGCCTTCGCGGTCTCTTGCTCCTCTTTTTGAGTTTCCTTAGTGACTTCCTCCATGGTCTCATTTTTGTCCCAACTTCTCTCTTGATGCTTTTGTGGGTCTGATCCCGAGGTTCCTATCATCAGTGCCTTGAAAACTCCGTTGCTTGACCCTTTTCCTCTGTCCACCACTACCTGTTTGTATGAGGGGGTCCCCTTGCCTCCCCCCCTTACTACTCATGCTGCTCTCTGCTGTGGCTGCGACTGTCAAACCCTATCTCACCGTGACTGTCAAACCCTAGCTCCAGCGGAACACTTCTCTTAATGTTGTTCAAGCATCAAATAACATTTTCCACACCTACTTTATGTTGTTCTAGCCCCAATTTTTCTTTTTCTAAGAGTGCAATATCCTTTAATGTCTGTTTTCCTTACTTCTTCTGGCCATAAGTCAGGTACCATCTCTGGTAACTCTTTTCCATCTAGCCATTGCTTCCTTTCAATAGGGTCGACTTTTACTAAGGCACAATAGGGCCTAATTAAATATAATATAATAATATTATTCAACTCTTTCTCAAGTAGAATAATCTTTGTCGTTACAATATTTCAACACTTCCTAATATGACCTATGTAGGAAATATATTTGCTTGTAACACAATAGAAATAAGAATCTATTGTCCTCTTTGGTTAAAAAGGTATTATCGAACCCTCTTGTACACATTTTACCAAAGCAAAGTTACTCCATGGTAATTAGAGTTAGCAATGAATTTGTAATTATACATTGCAAAGCACCATGTCTCATGAAGTGACGCGCTAATGAAGCTTTGTTGAGGCCAGGGACAAATCTTGTTATGTTTTGTAGTTTATTATGATTTTGTTTTTTGTTTTTAATATGTGTTAATTGGCACTTCCTAGCTTGCTTATCCAATGGTTAAGTTAATGTATTTGTTGATGAAGGTATGTTAGATGAAGAAAGTATATGTAATGCATGTTATGCTATAGTAGATCACATATATCAAACATTTTCATTGCATTACTCTAAAATTAAAGTTTTGACTATTCAATCCCAAATTTTGTTTACTCAACTTGTTAGAAAGAATATGAAACCACCAATTTGCATCAACATGTAATCCCTCATTGGGTGCATGAAACATCATCCTATGTACATATTTGTATGAAAAAAAAACAAAGATTCATTTAACCTCATTATTGTTAGGAAATGAGACACACTTCCACGTTAAACATAGCATAAGAGAGGAACAAAGATATAATCAAGATAGTAAATGACACATCAAGCACACAGTACACAGAGATTTTACCCTGGAAATCCAAACTGAGAAAACCAACATTCCTTGAGCGTTCTGCTCCTTGTTGTCTTATTCATTCAGAATAAAAGGTTACATGTCTAACCTTGGTCCACACTTGAGACACAATCGACATCATACCCTCTTGTTTGCACAAGAACAACCATGTAGCCAATTCAGCTTACATCTACATGACCAATAACCTCTACGATTATTGATTGATTCATTATCCTTTTCGGCCTTACAACACACCTTCTTTATAGGCTTTACAACAAGAAAAACCCTAAAGAAAAGGTGCCCAAAAAATGGTTACAGATACATGCAGAACATTGGCTACAAATCCCACAAATTATTTATAATTATTTTGGAAATAATTGACCGTCTTAGAAATGAAGTGATGTTGATTTAGTTTGATGAAATTATTTGATTTTGAAAGTTTTATTTATTTTTATTTATTTATAAATGACATTTTAATTTTTTTTTAATTTATATATTATGTTGTAAGGTGTTTTTCATTACATGTATTTGCATATGTAAGCAAAAGGGTTTTTCATGTATATATTGGAAGAATCAATAAGGAGTTTAACTTTATAAATAGTTTAACTTTCTGCGATTTTTTTCTAGGGTTCCAATAACATAATTTGTTTCTTTATTCTTTGTTTGAAATATTTTTTTTTGTAGGTGTTTGGAGATTTCTTGATTTCATTTTCATAAAATTATATAAATTTTTTTATTTTAGTGATGAAAACAAACTACAAAATGTCAATAAATCAGGATCGAACTCTAGATATGAAATTGTCAACCTACTAAGAACAAGGTCTTAAGCCCTTGCTTCTTCATAGTTGTGAAAGTTACGAAGGTAGAAGCAATCTCAACATCCTGCAATTTCATTACACTTGTTATTACCCAATAGATAGCTACAATACTCACTTTTATGGTTTTCTATGTTTCCATATATATATATATATATATATATATATATATATATATATATATATATATATATATATATATATGTGTGTATCACGGGGGAGTCGATTATGACGGTACCTTATAGCCCTAGGAGAGTCCCTTGTGGCGGCCTCAGGATAAGATGGGTTTGAACTCGCATGACCTTCTTAGTGACCGCGGTATACTTGATCGTCCAGCTAGCCACTGGGCCCTTTTCCCTTGGAGCTTTATATATATATTTTTAAATCAATTTTAGGATTATATTGTAAGTTAATAATTCACTTCATACTTACACATTTTCCCACCACAATAATAAACGACTTTGATGCTAAATTATTATTCACTGGGCATGGTAGTATCTGGGGGAATCAGTAACGACGACTGCCTTATAACCCCTAGGGAGAACCACACCGCCCGCAAGCCTGGCCTCCAGATAAGATGAGGTTTGAACTCATGACCTTCTTAGCAGCACAGACGCCTTAACAGTACGTCCGCTAGCCACTAGACCGCACCCCTGTGGGCTTCTATGTTCCATATTGTAGAAATCAATTTTAGGATTATATTGTGAGTTAACAATTCACTTCATACTTACACATTTTCCCACAATACTAAACGACTTTGATGCTAAATTATTATTCACTGGGCATGGTAGCCACAACTATGGAGGTTCTTATTACCTTGCATGTTAGTATGCTCATAACAAAATTCTAGATGTGTTTGCTTCATTGTTGTCTCCAATTTTAGGTTGTAGGAGTGCATTGATTCTCATAAATTAAAAATTGGACCATTTACTCCTAGATTTTTATCTACTCAAAAACATTTTCTTGGTATTTCTTTCAACATGATGTTGTATCCAAAATTTAATTGTTGCATCAACATTTTAGTTTGAAAGCATATCGAAGCACACATATTGCGCTCAGGTAATTAACATTTTATCATAATTTATTGTTGTATTTTCGATGCATTTTCTTATATGATAGTCTACCACATTTTCAAGACTAAACTCTATATTTAAATTTTCATTTTCTAAATTTTGTATCTTGACATACTAAGACTTTTAATCAATCGTTGGTTATAATGTTTTGAAACTTTGCATTTTTCCTTATTACCAATTTTTTATGAGATGCTATTTGAAATCTTGAATTTACAATCAAATTATATATAGTTGACATAAAATTTAATAATTGGGGAAATGCAGGGATTGAGTTTTTCATGATTTACTGAATATTTTATAGGGTCATCAAAGATTATGTCTATGTTAAGATAATACCACCTGGAGAAAGGATATGGAAGTCTTGAACTTGATGCAACTTACTTGTTCCTTGTAAAATAAAAATGCTACCTCAAGTAAGATTTAACATTTTTCGATGCCTCTAACATGGATTGGCGTGTGTTTCTAGTGCTACATTAGAATAGGTTGTCTTGTATTCAATGCATCATGAATAATACATTCTTCCTACTATGACCTATGTAGGAAATCTATTTGCTTGCAACACAATAGAAACAAGAATCTATTGCCCTCTTTGGTAAGAAAAGGTATTATCGAACCCTCTTGTATACATTTTATCAAAGCAAAGTTACTCCATGGTAATCAAAGTTAGCGATGAATTTGTATTTATACATTGAAAAGAACCATGTCTCATGAAGTGACACGTTAATGAAGCTTTGTTGAGGCCAGGGACAAATCCTATTATGTTTTGTTGTTTATTTTGATTCTATTTTTTGTTTTTAACATGTGTTAATTGGCACTTCCTAGCTTCCTTATCCAATGGTTAAGTTAGTGTATTTGTTGATGAAGGTATGTTAGATGAAGAAAGTTTATGTAATGCATGTTATGCTATAGTAGACCGTAGATATCAAACCATTTCATTGCATTATTCTAAATTTAAAATTTTGACTATTCAATCCCAAATTATATTTACTCAATTTGTTGGAAAGAATATGAAATCACTTATTTGCATCAACCTATAATCCCTCATTGGGTGCATGAAACATCATCCTATGTACATATTTGTATTAAAAAAAAACAAAGATTCATTTTAATCTCATTGTCCATGTGTTTTACAATGTATGTGTAATCCCTTGGACACAATGATCAATTTTATGTTTTTGTTGTTGTCTAAGCTAATAATGGTTTGCTCTACTAGGATGACAATAGTTTCCTTTCTTGTAGCACCACGATGTCAATTGCAAAGTCACATGTTACTCTACATCCCAAGATAGAAATTCCACTGACAAATCTAAACCACCACTTGCTCCCTTCTATTTAGGAGACATGTTGTATTTTGCTTCACTTCCCCAACAATACATCCATTATAAATTGCGTTGATTTTCCTACTCAAATGGATGTGTTGCTCCTCTGATTTGCTTATTCCATCCTTATATGTCAACATGGAAGTGAAATAATCTCACATCTCTTTGGAAAAGGAAGAGATCCTATAGTGGACATGCCCTAGTATAATGTCCTACAAGTTTACAAAGAAAACAATGCCAACACAATGGAGCTTAAAACAAAGGCCTCAATAGAAACCCAACTTTGTAACAAATAATGGCCTTTGCATAGAGAGAAACAAAACATGCAAATGAGAAAGGCAATGGAAGGGAGTGGCAAGGTTCTATCTCATGAGACAACGAATAGAAAGAATGCATGAGCAGTGAACTCCCTGCTCGTAGAGGTTGGCCTTCAACCTCAAAGGCAACCAAGAATCCAACTAAATCATCTTGTAACATCTCGTAACATGCAAAAAAAAATTGATGCTTAGCAGATAGCTTAGGGGTATATAAACATACACAAGCCAAGCACCATAAAGAGGATTGAGCAGTTAGAGGAACATGTATGTTAGAAAAGAAGGATAACAAGTACTTCAAAAATTAATGCAGAATCGTTAGAAATTATGCTAAATATTGGTTTCTCCAAAAGAAGGATCACAAAGTTTTCCAAAATTTTGGACATGTATTGGAAAATGAAGGTCTTCATACCAACACTATGATGAATTCAAAGAGAGTAACACTGAGCTTCTCAAAGATATTTGTGTGGAGTTAAGAAAGCTAAAAATAAAAAGTACCAAATTCTTTTTTTATTTTTTAAGTTATGAAACACTATGATGAATTCACCAAATTCTTTTTTTATTTTTTAAGTTATGAAACACTATGATGAATTCAAAGAAAGTAACAATGAGCTTCTCAGAGATATTTGTGTGGAGTTAAGAAAGATAAAAAAAACACCAAATTCTTTTTTTATTTTTTAAGTTATGAAAGGTTTTGAGAAACATGCAACATATAACACATTTGTATAGAACGAGAAGTAATCAGATATATGAGATGCTTGGATTTTGAATTCACCCTCTATTTAGTTACATTTTTATAATGCTTTTATTAAAAAAAAATTTAAGGAATGATAAGATATAAGGAGACATAACTCTTTTGTAATTATATATATGTGTGTGGAAAAAAATGTGACTTCGTTTTCAAAAAGTTTTGAATAGTTTTGCATGATACTCAATAAAAATGCAATTTAATGATGGTGATATTAAAAATGTAATTTTAATTTATTTATAAAATTTTAGTTTAATAATTTTTATATATTTGAATTTTTATTCATTTTTATTTTTTTTTGTAAATGAGTGTAGGAATCTATATTGATTGTAAGTACTATGATACAAAAGGTGGGTATCCTGGTCTGTCTAGAAGGAAACCAGACTAGGGGGTCTCAGCTGCTAGAGTTGATAGTTGCGGTGGATGGTTCTGGTCTGCCACAAGGGGAAACCAGACCAGACCTTCCATACCCAGTTTGAAAAACACGGATATAAAGAAAAAGCTAAAACTTTCCCCCTAAAACAGAGTTTGTAACGGGTTTGAACTAATCTTCCACTACCTAGGCATAACTGCCATTAGACTAACAAAATTCAAAAAGTCGAAACTAAGAGGCGTTACAACAATTGGGGGTGCTCATTCCCGCCATCTGCCTGGCTCTTATTATCTTCCTTCGGGGAGACCATGCAGGTCTTCTTGATTTGGGTTGGTGCGCCTTGTCCATCTGCAGGTGTGATTTCCATGTGATGAACATAGTGTAGGTAAAGGTGGAACTGAGCCGCCAACCACTCCAACTTTCATTTTGGTCCTTCTCTACCACTACTAACAGTTTGATGATTGTTTCCAGACTGATGAGGCGATGCAGGATATCATCCAAAATTGTCTTGTTTTCCCGGTTATCCTCCTGTATGGATTCCTCCTTTTTTGAATTCACTTTCCCGATCATCATCTTGGTTAGCCAGGCCATCTCTATTGTTTTGTGGTAGATGGTTTCCCTGGGTCACGTAGCCCTCGGATTAGTCACCCAATCCACTTCCAACACCATGTCACCCCACTCTTTGCCTTTGTGCTTGTCCTTTAATTCCTCTTCCCACCAGGTAATTGTTGCCTTCCCCTTCGGCGCAACCAGAGTATGGAAGGTTCCCTCCGCATCTTTCGTTGCCTACTCCATTCTTGTTAACCGCCACGAACTTTCAGAGAATTCCTTCCCAAGGGGGCTCCTCTTCCTATGCGTATTCTTCAGTCGCGCCATTCCTCTTTGCCTACCACAGATCCTGCTTTGGCTACTCAGCATGTACCTCACTTCACAAGTTTCCTTACTCTTTCTTCCCTTGAAACTGTAATAACCCTTACTGTTGCACTCTTTCTGTTTTCTTCTACTCCCGATGTCCCTCTTCTTATGGTATTTCCCCCACTGCGAGCTTATACTTCCAACCATGATTTGCCTACGGTGGTGAGCGCTTCCGTCATTATTCACTGGTAAGGCTTGTTTGATCATGATGGTGCCACCTTTATCCCTGTACTTTCCACTACCCTTACTCGCTTGTGATCCAACTGTGCCTATCCCCGTACCTGTATTGGGGGCTGGTGGATTGTTCCTGGTTATCACCATCTCCTCATGCCTTAAATCATTCATTGCATTCAACTTGTTGCCTGGACATTCACCCGTGCTTTCCCCACGACTCTCACTAATGTATCGTCCTTTCTTTCATTCACCCACCTGCTACCTATTATGGTCTTGCATGATAATTGGTGGCCAAGTGTTACGCAATCATATTTTTCCTGGGTCCCACGTTCCTTTTGAGAGGCCTTGCATTGTCCTCCTCGATGTGACTTTCCATGCTTAAGCTGCCATCACGATCTTTTGCCACCAGGTGGCTGCAGTCTTTCCTAAGTTTCCCACTCGATATTCTCATCCAGGCTTTTTCTAGTTTCGAGCCTTCCTTGTTGACCCCCTCGTTGGCGAGTCTGTCCGCTAGAGAGTTTGTTGACCTATGCACCCACCACAACGCTATTGTGTTCAATGTTCTCAGATGCTCTTGTATTTTATGCAGGGAATGTGCTAGGTGCCAGTGTCATTGAACCTTGCCCACTCTGGTGTCGTTTTGGATTTTTTTCACCGTGTTGATTACCAGGGTGGAGTCACCTTCCACGATGGTGTTTGTCATCCTTTCTCAGCATAGGATTTCAAGGCCGAGCTCCAGGGCTTCGAATTTCGCTGTGTTATTTGTTGAGTTTCCTATGTTCCCAACATATAGTTGGATGATATTTCCACCACTATCTTTGATCACTCCACCTGCCCTTGCCACTCCCAGATTTCCTTTTGTCACCCCATCAAAATTCAGTTTGAGGAACCCTGATGAAGGAGGAGTCCAGTTGCGGAATCCTATCTGGAGTTGCGGTTCACGTCCCACATGTATGTTGTTGCTCCAATCTTTTAGATGGAAAAATTCCAAGATGCGGGAGTCTTGGTCTGTAAGTTGAAATTTCTCCTTTATTGTAGTTGCAGCTATGCACCATTTCTCTTATTTGAGAGACTATTGCATCCTTTATCCTTTCTGCCGGTAGGCTATCATTCCTGAAGATGCACCTATTCCTTTCTTTCCAGATTTCCTGCATGACCATCTCCGATGTTAAATTCCAACAAAGGTTCACCATTTCATTTTTGATGTATATTTCATTTTAGTCTTTGATGGTTGCGCTGATGTTCCCTCTGACTCTATTGGATTCGCAGTAGATGCATGCCACCCAATCTCAAATTTCAGCTGTGTAGTTGCATTCGTCGAGGAGGTGATCAATTGTTTCCTCCTTGACCTAACAGAGATTGCATCGAGAGGGACCTATGAAACCCCTTTTCATGAGGTTCCCCCAAGTTAGAATTCGGTTGTGTAGTACTAGCCATTCAAACATTTTGATTTTTGGCCATTGGGGACTCTTCCAGATCTTTTCCCACTGTGGCTCCAGATTTTCTCGGTCCTGACCCGCGATGTAATACCGTGCTTATTTTAAGTTGAATTCGCCCCCATTTTTCCTGCCCCACCTCAATTGGTCATCTTCTTCCGAGACCCTAATTTTCCTTTTCCCCAATTCCTCCTCCACCTCTTTCGTTATTGTTTCGATCTAGGCTCTATTTTGTGGATTAAGCTTGTCCCAGATCTTCCATTTGGCGTTACCATCTCTTTTCTTCCAGTATTGATGGATTTTTGTTTTTCCTTGCCCAATCATTTCCTGTTGGAGCTCCTCCCTGTCCAGAGTTTCCATTCTGGGTTCATGTTGCCACGCATCCTCCCAGAACCTAGTTGTTCTACCATTTCTGACTTCCTAGAAGCTATGATTTTGGATCCATTTATTATTTGGCTAGGTGAGATTCCAGATGGATGATCCCTCTCTTGTGCCCATGAACCGAATTCGCTCATGGTCGTTGATGTCCGGGGCATACTTGGCTTTCCAGATATTCGCCCACTACACCGATTTGTCTTTTAACCATCTCCACTAGTGCTTTGCCACATAGGCCTCGTTGGTTACCTGTGGGTCTTGTAACCCCAGGCCTCCTTTGCTCTTTGGTCTGCATACCTTGTCCCAAGCCACCAGGGTCCATTTATTTTTGTTTTCTGTGCCTCTCCATAGGAAATCTCTTTTGTAGTATTCCTTTGGGGGCTAGAAACACTAACATCATAAACACCAAAATTGCTTGTAGCACTGTTTTGGTGAGGATAAGCCTTCCATCCAGGTTTAGAGCTCTATATGTCCAGTTTTTTACCCTCTTCTGCAATTTACTGATAACTCCTTCCCACATAGCAGTTTTGCAAGCTCTATCTATCAGGGGCATTCCCAAGTATTTTGTTGGGAGCGTTTTACATTCAAACCCCAGAATGTTGGCCAAGTTTCTTTGAATTGTCGGATTAGTGTTGAGAAAATATATCATGGACTTGGAGTGATTGATTTCCGCCCCCGAGGCTTCCACTAAGTGTTCTAAGATTTTTTTATAAGCCTTCGCTTCCTTTACTGTGGGTGTGCCATGAAGCAAGGTGTCATCAACGAACTGTTGGTGTGTTGAGGTTGGACAGTTTTCAAACGGTTTGAGGCCTTTTATTTCACCAGGTGCAATTGCGCATTTTATACTTCTACTCAACCCTTCCATCATTAGAATGAACAGGAAGGGGGATAGCGGATCCCCTTGTCTAATGCCTCTAGATGGATAGAAAGGTTTGGCTGGGGCTCCATTTATTAATAGTGAGAAACTTGTCGTTGAGACTAGAGTGATGATCCAATGCTGGTCGAAACCAAAATCTTCCAGCATCTTGGCCATGTAGTGCCAGCTTATTTTGTCATAAGCCTTCGCCAGGTCAATTTGGATTATCATCCCCCCTCTCCTTTGGCTTTTCAGCGTGTGGATTATCTCATGGGATTGGATGATATTGCCCAGGATTTGTCTTCCTTCCACATAGCTTGTCTGTTCCTGTGAAATCAGTGTGGGAAGGAGTGGTTTCAATCTATTGTCTATGACTTTGAAAATTATCTTGTAAACCACATTGCACAAAGCTATTGGCCTGTAGGGATATGGAGTCCTAGCTTCGTTTTCTTTTGGTATTAGAGTAATCATTGTGGCATTTAAATCTTTTAGGATGGAGATCGAGCATCTGGAGTCCTCCACCACCCCATATATGTCATACTTAACCACCTCCCAACATGCTTTGAAGAATTCCACTGTGAAGTCATCTAGGCTTGGGGCCTTTCCATTGGGCATCTCCTGGACCACTTGGTCAATTTATTCCTCTGTGATGGGTTTGCCTATGCTGACATTTTGATCCTCTGTGACCAATTTGGGGATGTGCTGAGTTATCCTCTGGATGGTCGCGGATCTGTCTTCGTTGGGCTCTTTGGCTATCCCCTGGAAGTGATTGACCAATGTGTTTTCAATGTCCTGGTGGGATTCTCTTTCGATCTCGTCCTGATCCCTAATCTTCAAGATTTTTTTATGAGATCTTCTTGCAATAGTTGTTCTGTGAAAAAACTTGGTGTTCCTCTCCCCTTAAGCCACCTTATTCTGTACTTTTGGCGCCACAGAGTCTCTTCCTGCTTGCATCTTGCTTCCCATTCCTGGATCATTTGGATCTCTTCTTTTTTCCGATCCTCTGTGTATCCATCTTTGATGAAAAGTTCCCACGGCTTCCTCATCGTGGCCTCAATGCTTCTTTTCCCCCGGTCTATGTTCCCAAAGACTTCTCTGTTCCGCTCCTTAAGATTTTGCTTGATGTACTTGAGTTTCTTGTATAGTTTGAACATCCTTGTCCCTTGGTCTGGTAGTTCCTCCTTCCACCATTGGTTGATGTTCTCCTTGAAGGTGAGATGGTCGATCCAAAAATTCTCAAATCTAAATGGCCTATTCTTTGGTGTGGTTTGAAAATTCGCTTCTGATTGAAATGACCAGTGGTCTGATCCCCCCCAGGGGAGGATGTTGCAGTCCAAAGCTAAACCCTGCAAAATGATGGATTCCGACACCAGGAATCTGTCTAGCCTTGTGGCTACTTGGTGGTGAGCTAGTCGTTTGTTGTTCCAGGTGAACTGTCCATTGTTGGTCCCGATGTCCACAAGCTCCATTGTGTCTATGAAAGCTAAGAATTCTTCTGCATCCCTGTCCAGTCTCCTGGTGCCCCTTTTTTTCTCAGCAAGAGTAGTGATGATGTTGAAGTCCCCAGCCATAATCCAATGGAGGTTGTTGGTTCGTTCTTTTAGATTCTCTAGGTCTAGGAGCATTCTCCTTTTTTCCTCCAGCACCTGGGGGCCATACACATTCGTGCATAGAATTTCCGTCGTGTTCCCTATAACTTGCATGTTAATAGAAAGTGTGTGTCTCGTGGCTTCTATTGCGAGTAGGTTCATCGATTGTGGGTTCCACAAGGTGAGGATTCCTCCCGCCATTTGTTGGCTTTCTACATCCAACATCTTGTACTTACTCCAATGTTTTTTACTGATTATTTCCATTCTGTCCAGTTTGCATTTTGTTTCTTGAATGAAACAGAGGTCAGGTTGTTCTTTCCTTAGTCTATTTTTAAGGATTTGTTGTTTTCTTGGGTTGTTTAGTCCTCTTATATTCCAAGTTATAATCTTCATTTAAACATGTGGGGGGCAGTTGGGGAATAAATTTTTAATCTTACCTGAATTTATCAATAGGGATCCTAGTGCTTGTAGGGCTACACTGTTTGATTTCCTGCCTTTCTTCCTCCTTGCTTGCTTGGGTGAGTGTTGTGGTTGTCCATCTCCTGTTTTGATTCCCAGGTGTCCTATCTCACCATGCATGCGCTTGGTACCTATGGATTTTTCTTCCTTCCTTAGGAGGAAGAGATATTGAATGTGATCCAGTTGCTCCGCTGGCACATTGTCAACTCCCTGCCTTTTCCATTGTTCCAGTATGTTCGGGAGGTCTATTCCTTCCCTTTCCACAATGTCTCTGAGATATGGGTCTTTTGTTCCTACCTCGCTTGGTATCATCTCAACATTTTCATCTACCTCCTGCATTGGGGTGTTGTCGTCTTCATTTCCTCCTTCCATGGGACTCACATTGCCTCTCGACTCTTACTTGTTGTTTGGATTTTTTGTGTTCTCATGAGTTTCATGTTCGCTTGTTTCCCTAGATTTAGTCTTTTCCTTTCCCCCTTCTTCCCCCTGGTTGGGGATGCCCCTTCCTTCTGCTCTATTCCTGGCTTCCGGGTTGCTTCTTGTTGGGGGCTTGCCTTGTCTTTTGTTTCCTCTGCTTTTGTGATTTGGCCTCACAAAACCATCCTCATCCTGTTGTGGTTTGGTGTTTTCCGGTTCTTGTTTTTTATTGAGGGGACATTCTCTCGGTAGGTGTTCATCTTCATGACATCTCGTGCATCGAAACGTGATCTGCTCATAATCTATACTTTGTATCCATTCCTCATCCCTAAACTCCAGGCTTATGGCCTCCGACAGAGCCCCTGAGACATCCACCTCTATGCAGATCCTTGCATAGGATGTGTATCTTCCTTTTAATGTTTCTTCCGATGTATTGACATATTTTCCAAGCTTATTCCCTATTGCTTTGAAGGTGGATGACAACCAGTAATCTAGTGGTAAGGAGTAAAGCCTTAGCCAGGCTGGGACATTTTTAAAGGTTTCTTTCTCTGGGGAGAAGTTTTCCTTCCATGGGCGCATGTACAACCCTGCTGAGGCGTGGAAATATGCCCCCCCCCTCAAAGACTTTATCCCTGTCCTCTAGGTTCATAAAGAATGTTGTGAAGAACCCTTTCAATCCCAGGTGGAGTTCAATTTCTTCACTCAACTTCCATTGGCATTTTATCCAGCTGCACAATGTTTTTTCTGTGGGCCATAGGCCCATGAACTTGCATATCAGTGCATGCATCTTCATTTGATCTCGGAAGAGTTGTGTTTGGGGGTCTTCTAGTATAACTTTGGGGATCAATGATGTTTTAGGTTTACACAGATTGTGCCCACCTACCCCACTGGGGTTCATCGTTTCTTGCATACCGTTCTGGGCTTCTCTAGCCTCTTCCCCCACGTGATCACTTTTACCTTGGTTGACCTCTTGATTCTTTTATGATCTTGATCCTGATGTGCTTGTCAGATGTTCTTTGAAATCGACGTCACGTGGGCCTTTCCCTCTGTCCACAACTACCTGCTTGTAGGAGGGGGTTCCACTCCCTCCCCCTTTGGTAACCATAATGGTCGCTGCCGAAACCTTGACTGTTAAACCCTAGATTGAATTTTTCGTCAGAGCCGTCTCCCGTCACAAACCAAGCCCCATCAACCATTTTTTTTTTTGTTTTTTGAATGCATAAATGGATTTAGAGTGTTGAAAAACCCTAGGAAGCTCTAATTATACAAACTTAACCACTTAAGTTTACAGATCCAACACTTTCTCACCAGATTTTAGATAAAATTAAACAGAAAAAAAATCCCTTTTACAAACAAATCAAAATAAAGATTTTCTTTTAAAAAAAAAAAATAATTAATTTTTTTTAAAAAAAAATTGATATTATAAATTCTTTTATATGAAATTAATAATTTCATAAATGGCTAAAAGAAATCTCATTTACACTCTTAAATGAGACCAAAATTACCTTAAAAATGGATTTTGTCATTATTTCATGATTGAGTTCCAGTAATGTGCAATAAAGTGATTAAGTTTGTATTGAATAGTAAATCTCAATTAAAAAGTGATTAAGTTTGTATTGACTAATAAATTTCAAATAAGAATTAATCAATTTCATGATTGAGTAGATGTAAAGTGATTAAATTTGTATTGAATAGTAAATCTCAATTAAAAATTATAAAGTGATTAAGTTTATATTAATTAATAAATTTTAATGAAAAACTAATAACTTCATGATTGAGTAAGTGTAGATGGTACAAATAATCAACTTCCTTTATAGGAGATTACTAATTTTATTGATTTCATTAATAATTACAAAATCATAATTAATTCAATAATTCTAGTAATATTGCTTTGATAATATCTTAGTAATATTTTAATAATATTAATTTTATTAAGGACAATTATAATGATTTTATCCATACTTGCATATGGTGGAACTAATACATTAAAAAAGGAGTGGACGCCAAGAAAACAATGTAAAGTAAATATCATCCAAACTTAAATATAAAGTGAACTTTGTTTTAGCCATTGTAGTTGCTTTTCTCGTTAGTTGAATGTATTGTCATCCATGAAATGACAAAAAGGTAAAAGACAACACGTGTCAACTCATAAGCATGTTCATACTTTGGGAAAAGGTAAAATAAAACACTTGTGAAGTCACACTTTGGGAGCCGAGCCTCACGGATAACGTATCTCTTCTCACGTGTGAAGTCAAAGGGGATCCCACTACCTATGCAGGACGGTCAAAATAGTTCATGTAGTCTTATTATTATTATTTTTTTTTATCAAAATTGGATTTTCAAAAAGGTTTATTTTTTCATATTTTAAAAATATTATTTTATTATTATTATTATTATTATTATTATTATATTTTAAATTTGTTTTTGAATATAATGTATATTATAATTTTTAGGCATATTTTTTCTCAAAATTAGTTGAGTTAATTTTTTTGGACACACATACATATTTGGATTTGAATTTGTGATTTTTTAGGAGGAAACATATGTTTTTAGTTATTAGGTCCACTTACGCTCTATAATTTGAACTTGTGACTTTTTAGGAGGAAATACATGTTCTTAACCATTAGGCCCACTCAGGTTGGGTCTACTTAGGCTATATAAATATACACAGCCCGAGTACGCCTAATGGTTAAGAACACGTGTTTCCTCCTAAGAGGTCACGAGTTCAAATCCAGAGGGGGGTAGGGTATGTATACCTCCATAGACTTTAGAAGACAAATTGTTGCGTGGAGGGGATCCCTTGTCCCACAAACAAGGGGGTCTCATACATCAATTTGGTGTCTGGCTTGGCCATAACCTTAAAATAAGAAACACCGAAATTACATTAAGCATGGCGCCATCTAGACACTAAAACCAAAGGGAGGAGTTCTAGAACCAATTCTCTAAAACAAAAATCCATGGAAAGTAGATCTCTAAGTTGCTACAACTATATCTATCAATTAAAAATCAAGTATCTTAAAAGCTACAAATCAAACAAAGTCTCAACAAAGAAACTATAAAGTAAGGCTAGACCATTTCTGGCTAGTTAATAATATAGCTAGTATAAAGAAACACACAATGTCCATTCAACCAAACAACCTAACACTCATACAAAAAAATTATCTAGCAGACAAAACATCAATCTCAAACTCTCTAGACTTTGTGATCTCCAGTAAGCCTACTAGAGCATTCACATCCCTTTTGGAGAGATCATCAACAATTACATATAATTCAAAAAAATATGACAGTAGAAGAATTGATCCAGCTTGCCTAGATGCTCTTTGACCTTCCTAATGAGATGCTCCAACCCCAAGTTTAGTTTCCTAGTCTGTGTTGATAGCCACTTGATGACCAATTGTGAATCACCAAAGATTTGTAAATCATGACAACCTCTCACCACAACAATCTCCACTAACAAAAACATTGCCTTAACCTGTTCTACATTGTTGGAGCCAAAACCTAATCCACAGGAAAAAGAGATAGAATGTTGGACTGAAAGATGCAAGATACCACCTTCCCCACATTTCCAGGGTTTCCCTTAAACACACCATCAAAACAGCCCCATGACCTGGACTTATCAATGTGGACATGAGTAATTTGCTACAGGATCTTAGCAATGATCACCTATTGCATATCTAATTTTGGAAAATACATGAAGTGGGGAAATCACCACATCTTCTGTAACGGCCTATTCGTTAAGCCCCCCTTTAA
>SNQJ01S0195500.1:0-17512 GCA_010110895.2 Picea sitchensis | reverse complement strand
ACAAACATATTATCCAATGAAATCCCTAAAATATTTTACAGAGTACATATCGAAATCCGAAATAATTGCCTATGTTCTTCATATATTAGTCAATAACATGTTTTTCCAACTAGAAGCAGATGGAAAGAGGGGGAAGTGGATCATCGAAATCTAGGAATATGACATGGCGATAAAACCCACCAGGTTGATTAAGGGTCAAAGGATAGAAAATATGATGGATGAAACAAACATATGGGTAGTGGGAATAAATGAAGTTGAAGCTAAGGGGACAAAATACCATAAGTATGTGCCAAAATTCCCAAATCTTTCCACTTGGCTAACCTAGAGGGACATTGGCTTGATTTTCCTAGCAGTGGTAGGAATCTAAAGAAATTCATATAGACCTAAGAGCAGGACTAAGAGATGGACTTTGGAATTCCTACCTTATTCCATAACGTTTTCTTTCCGATTTCTAGTTATGTCCCTTTCTTTCTTATACATATCTTTGCCTTTTATTTGGTTCAATCCATTACTAACTATGTAATCATCATTTTGACCCCATAGCCCACAATATTAAGGAATTTTTTTACTCACCTTAGAGTCTATTTCTTGACTCCTCATAGGGAGGAGCCATCTCATACAAGGAGATGATGTTATCACCTTATGGAGCCCAAAAACATTTCATACCAAATTACATTTAAAAGCAAGCCTTGTCTTCATAGGTTTTTAATTACTCGAGGGTTTTCACACTTAGCCAAAATACCTTATCTTTTTGAACCCTATGAATGTTTGAAAACTTTTCATTTTTTCCCTTGTTCAAACCTTGATTCTTCCCTGATTCCTAAATCAGGTTCGATTTCCAAATCTCACCCACTTTTAACTTGGCCAAACTTTGCATTTTGATCGATTTCCATATCAAGCCCAATTTCCAAATTGGGCCCTTTATTCACTTATTCAAAATTTTCTCTTTTCTTGATTCACACATTAGGGTCAATTTCCAATTTGGGCCTTTTTTCACCTATTTGAACCTTTCCTTCATCTCAATTCCTCAATTGGGTATGATTTCCAAATAAGCCCCTCATTCACTTGTTACAAATTTACCTTTAGCCTGATTGATAGATTGGTCCCTTATTTCAATTGTTGAATGATCAATTGTTTTGAAATCTATAAAGGTTCAAAGTCTCACTGCTAGAAAAAACTTCATCTCATGCAAGTAACCTACTTAGAACTAGAAAAATAATCCTCAAAAGGAAAAACAATCGAATGCATAAAACAATAGAATTCACTAGAACAACCCTAATTTCATGCGGTTAAGAAAGACTAGTGCCCTTTAAGAAAACAATTAAGACATAATTCAAACAAAATTCAGTTAGTAGATGCTGAGAAAATAGAGGGCTCTTGTTGGCCACCCAAAAGATGCCTTTCTAATTGAATTATCTATTTGGCCCAAATTGAGCTGCAATTCTAATTAAAAATCAATTCTCGTCATCTAAAGTAAAGCAATGCAACACTCTATTTTATAATAGATAATAAAAAATTAAAATAAATCAAGTGAAAAATGGATTCCTTGGCATAGTTTCCTAGCCGAAATCATCTCAAAGGTTACGGCATAATGAACCTACGACAGTTTTTGTTATTCCAATAATTTGAATTACATATCAATGTGATGAAACAAGGAAAAGTACATCCTGGTCCAAACCACTTTTTGAGAATAAAATCAAGAGAAGACCCATAGGTATCAATTACGACTTATCATATGCATATTTATTCAAATTTTAAGAAGTTCCCAAATAATTTGAAGAAATTACACAATTTTTGCATGATGGACAAGCATTAGTGGGAATGCCAATCGTAAAGAAGAAAGTGCTAACAATGAAAATTGCTTGTTATACATTAACAATGGTTAGTGATGTAAGTTAGGTCCACACAAGATCCTAATAAGATATGTAATTGCACATGAAAGAGATGAAATCATTAATGAATCCCAGTTTGGAGGTATCACTATGGTTGGTTCCACTTATCCACATTGTTTGTCCTACATATATAACACACATATATAAAATATATATAACACAGATATATAACATATATATGTTATATACATTTCATATATAAGCAAATCACAACCCCCCCGCCTACTATATGTTATATAAACAAATCCCAACCCCCGGTCGCCTGCTATATTCAAACCCGTGCCCCCTCCTGCTATATGTTATATAAACAAATATCGGCCCCCAACCGCCTGTTATATGTTATATAAACAAATCACGGTCGCCTGTTATATTCAAACCCGTGCCCTAACAATATTTGACCACCAGAACCCTCACCCTCGCAACTTGCAGATGCGGAGACAGAGCGACCCTACCACTTTCGAGACACAAACATAGAGAAAACGTGAAGGAGACAACCACTACCGAGACACAGACATAGAGAAATAACCAAGGAGACAGAGTGACCCTACCACGGTCGAGACAAGGAAAGAGATAAAGCGCCATCCAGAGACAAAGAGAAACCCTACCTCAGAAACAAATATAGAGAATAGAAACACAATGCCATATAAATCGGTAAGTTATTCTCACCATTGATCATTTTTTCTCACCCCTGCATACTCGATGGATTCTCAATTGATGTTATTGTGTTCTTAGTTTTTTGTTTAAGGGGAGGTGTAAAGAACCTAAATGTATTTTTGTTATCCTTGCCTACTGATAGTATCCAGGGCGACACCCTCATTTTGAGTTTACACCAACAATTGTGACAAAGAGAAGTGTTCCCTAGGTGCAAGAGTGCTCTTATGCTTCATTATTTTATCACAGGCATTCATTGTATCTCCTCGTTCTCATTCTATATAAGAGATGGGAGAGAAGAATCTTGATGGTTATTCTTGAGTCATTTCCATTTTCTTTCCCCTTTCATCTCATTCTTGTCACCCTAGGGACTTAGCCAAAACATAGAGAAGCAATATTGTGGGAATTCAAAGCGTTGATTTCTTAGTTTTGCTAGTTTTTGATGTAATCTTGATATTGGTAATGCTGAGATTTATTTTTGGTGAATCGTCATGAGATTGATATTGGTAATATTGGTAATGCTGAGATTGATATTGGTAATGTTGAATCACCGTGTAGAGATAGCAAATTGGAGTTTGTATGCATGAGTTAGAGTCCCAATAAGTTGACCACCAGTTTTACACCTCAACTCTCCTTGTTGGAAGCCAATTCAATGTTTTCAATTACCCTTAAATCTGCCTACACCTATGTCTATGAACTTCAAATTTAAATGGCATTTTGAAAATAGGAGACATTTTCATTTCTTGCGACGTTTGCAAATTTGTTTCGATTTATTTTTTCATGATTGAAAGCGTGAAAACTCCCCATCATTATTTGGACTGTCATGGATTTACTCCGATATTGATTGGTGCCCACCTTTGGTTTTTTTTTTCGAACTATGTCCATTTTCTTGTTATCACTCTGATTGCGCAACTTGATTTCTTATTAAAATTGCTAAGGCATTGAGTATGTTGATTGATGAATTATACTTGATTACATAGGGGTCATGGTGAATGTAAAGTTTTTTATATGGTATGATCCTTATTACTATAAACTCTTGACTTATCAATTTTATTAAATTTCTTGTTGCAATGTTTATAAACTTTAATTAGAGCCAAAGAGGCATCAGGATTCACTTATGAGCTTGATGTCATATTGAATGGTGAGGTTTGATTATACACATGGCACATTGGTGAAACGGTATTTGTATTTTAAATTTTAATGGTTTGAATTATCTCATGGTGCTTGGTTAATTCTTGGGTTTACATTGAATGACGGTGGTACTATTGGCAATAAACTCTTATGCATGGCAGAAGCAAACTCTATCCCACCCTCCCACACAATTTGCATTGATGCTTGCCTCCTTACAGGGTTACCTCGTGGATTTTTGGGAGAATCTCTTAGCCTAATCTATTCAAACCCTTGTCCCATAGCTTGGATCATTGTATGTTATCTCCTGGCTGTCGAAGGGTGAATTAAACCTCCAAGGTTTTCAGAGTCAGTTGTGCTTTCATTTTGCCAGAGGTTTACTGAATTTTCTCCAGAGTCGCGTTTTTGCATTGAGAGATTACAGGCAAATGGTTTAATTAGCTTCGAGCGGTTGAAAGCCATAACTTGGATTTTATCCTTACCCCTCTTCAGTTTGTTTCCTTAGAAATTGAGTGGATTCAGATTTCTAGCTCTCGTTTTCTAGGTCAATTTTTCATTGGCTGGAACATGCGTTCTGACTCTGTATGCATTTAATCAGATCCGTTCTTTAGAACTCCCTCCCACCTCTCAGCAGTCAAGCTGGTATAACCCTTTCTCATTTATATGGTATATTCGTGAACTCTTTGTACATTATTGGCTTGCTTGGTTATATAAACATGCATTGTTGTATATTGTTGTATATGATTGGATTTTTTAAAACAAATTTTGTTTATGGCATGAGTTGGTTTTAGTTTTGATTTCGGTAATCAATGATTGGATTCGCTTTTAAATTGGTTATGATGAAAGTTTTTGTTATATCTATTATAAGAAAATTGTTTTGCAAAACATGATTGAAATACAACAATCGTATCTGAGTGAAGTTCTGATTCATCACCACCATGATTATCTGGTACTTTGACCGGTCACGAGATACGATTTCGTTTTTGTTGCAAAACGGGGTTTTGTTCTATATTTAGAGTTGATGTAAATCATAACCAACTTTCTATTAGTCATTTTGTAAGGCAAGTCAAACCTTGTTCTGTAGAGAAATTAAACAACACTGTATTTTTTACAAGCGAAGTTGTAAAACAAAACGACATACCAAGAACAACGAATTCGCCAATAATTATATTTTGTTTGATTAGTTAGGGTTATGATTAGCAATTATGTTTGATTTTGACTATGTCATACACAACAATCAAAATAGATGATGATTTTGGTCAAAACTATTACACATTTTTGTTTGAATGTGAATCGAAACGATTTTCACTTATTTGATCAAAATAGAATGAATATCGTACTGAATATTACAGGATTTCTATCGTTATGGTTGATTGAAATAATATTGCTACAGCTATAACATATGTTTGATCATATCGATTATATTTAGGTTGTGGCAAATCTTATTTTTTATGGTTACTATCTTGTTTGATCATTATTATTGATTGTGATTGTATCATATCTCTTTCGAATTGGGTTTCATATCCAATGTCGACCCGTCAAAGTTTGACTATACCCTATGGTAACTCAGAACAGAGATATTTTGGGTACTCTATTTAAAATTGAATTTCTTTGATACGATTTGATTTGTATGATAATTTTGGGTTGGATTATTAGTGATTTGTTTTGAAGATAAAAAAAATAATTCGATTTGATTTTATCTAATTGAGATCTGATCCTGTTAGCTATTTTTTACTAGCTCTGATCGGATGATTCTATCTGTTGAAGTCTGTGGGGTCAAAATTTTTATTGTTTCTTAATGAATATTCCTCTAACTTGATTTTTGTGTCTATTACAGGTTAATTAGAATTGGTAATGGATATGAGGAGAATTTGGAGGATATCTTAAGGATTTTACCTGCATTTTTAGTTTCTTAGTTTAAAGAGATTTTAGGGATTATTCAGTTAGTAAACAATTTTATTATTCACAAGGATGTTTTACCTTGTGAAACCTATTAAGCTTATGATTTTGTAATGTCGATCATCTCAGTTAAGGAGAACAAGGATATAAGTCGATTCAAATGAGCCAGTACGATGTCTTAATCATAGCTTTTGCTTTTCAGTATATCAACACTTTGTTCCATGTTTTGTCATATGGAAGCTGTTTTATGGTTTAGTATTGCTTTAGCTACCTAAAATCATTACCAATGAATCCTCAATCTTATTAATATCTATATCTTGTTTCTTCCAAATCGATAAAAGGGATAACAATTATCAATTCTTTTAGTGAATGATAGCTTTGCCTTCTTCATAATTTGAATTGTAATATATAAGTTTGTTGCATAATAGGTTTCCCAACACTGCGGGGTATAATAATCTGAAAATTGTTATAATTTCTTTTATGTCTTGTTTGTCTGTAACATACTTCAAGAAGCAAAATAGCTGATCATTTACGAGAAACATACAGACTAACCGGTGTGAGTTTCCCTCCCACTCAATCAGCTTAGAAGTCATCATACATAGGGCGGACTTGGAGCGTTTCCAGTTCAATTAGTTAGGTGTTTATTGCTTTGATTAATTGGTATAATATAGTATGGTTTAGTTAGATTTAGATTATATTGTTTATTTCGGTAATATAGATTAGTTGTCTAATTTCAGTTAACTTTCTTTTCCCTTTAATAAATACAAAAATCAAAAGAGACCCTTGGCTGTCAGGCTGTGATCCTGATGGATTTTCACGAGGTTTAACTAAATCTGGATTTTGTCTATATTGTATGTTGTGAATAAGGAATATCACTAGCTAATAGTGGGTAGTTGATTTGAGTTATTATAATCATAGTTAATTATATTGTATATATAAGTAGTTAGTAATTTATAGTTAGATTAGTGTAGTTAGTTTAGTTTGTTTTATTAGTTTCTAGTTTCTTTTATTAGTTTTAGTTCTTTAATGCTGTTTTATTGGTTTCTAGTTTCCCTTTAGATTTCTTAGCTCAAATCATTTCCCTTTGGTTTCCATCCGAGACCTTGGAAGTGACCAACGGAGCCGTTTAAATCGTCAGGGTGGTCCATTCAAAGCGGCTTGGGTTATTTAGACAACCGGACAATTCCACTCCCAGTTAATGGATGGATTGTTTGGGTCAGATCAACAAATGAAGCTAGAAGGAGGGCCAAGTGACAAGATGGCCTTGTAGTTCTTATTTTTAATTGTATTCAACTTTCCCCCATGGCTCCCCAAATCAACGTGTTGGAACATGCTTTCAACTTCTCATTACTTGATGTTCCCAACGAGACAGTCTCTTGTTTTTCCAAGCTCACCTTTGATGGTGAGGCAAATTATCTGCTAAAGAACACCTTAAAGTTTTTTTCTTTAAGTGCATCAAAAGCATGACATCTGATTTAGAGTTTTATCACCAGTTTTGCTTTACTTTTATAGGTCGGATCAAACATTGGTTTTGAATCCTTTCGACATGTAAGCATTTTTGATTAGTTTCAATTTGTAGATGAGTTTCTAAATGCTTTTTGAAATTTATGATTTCAATCAATAATGTGAAGAATTTCATACTTAATCAATGGCTGATCCATCTTCAGAAGGCTTTTTGACAAAGTCTATCATATCCTCTGTAAATTTAATCTCAATGACAGGTCATTGGCATTAAATCTTTTCTGTGATACTTACATCCCTTCCATCCAGTCATGTTGGAACTGCTAATGGAGAACCAATTGCAAATCCCATCACTCAAGCGCGAACAATCTTCTTATAAGAGAAGGATTCTTTCGATAATCTTGAACAAGCTAGGGAGGTAGAAACTATTGATTAGGCTCTTATTGACTTTAATAAATTGGTTTTCTTTGAATCATTGTATTTTCATTCTAAGACAAGTATGGAAGATGATTCGTTTCCGGCTCAAGGTGAATACCCTCATTCTTGTAGCTCATGCTCTAATCATTTAAAATCAATCATTGAAGAACACTTAAGCAATGAAAATCTTCTTGAATGTTCTAGGACTCCCATAAATCTGATTAGAGAGGTTCATAAAGAGCACACAAATCTTCATCCTCAAAATGCACTTTCTTCACAGGAAAGACTAGATGCTTTTTGTCACATAAATTTTTGAGTTATCTATCACACAAAAGACAAAACCAGATGATCATATTATGTTAATTAGATCACTGAAACATAGTAAGGGTTTTAAAGAAAGTGAAGAGAATTGTCTTGAGGATACCATTGTTGATTATTATAGTTCAAGAGACTCTTTTATTCTGCTTATTTCTCATTCATTTATTCTTTATATCCTGATCAATTCCTAGATTCTAGTGGACTTGATATCCTACCTACTACATCCTACTCTTTTCTACCACAATTACATCCTTCGATATGCTAGAATTTTGGGTGAAATTGATTTGACATAACATTGATAAATCGGTTTTGACTCTTGTTAACAGCCGCTCATATGGGAGAGGATATATTTGCTTGAGATGATTTTACAGTTTATCGTTGAAAGAAAGGTAAATTTTACTATAAAATCAAACATTCTAGGTTATATTAGGCTCTTTAATTAGCTCCGAATCTTAAAAATGTTTATGCTTCACATTTGAAATGATCAATTGCCTCGAAAGAAACTTTCAAACCAATGATTTAATCGATTGTACCAATCCTCCTATGGCCAGACTTTCCAAATTTGATATGTTCCTTCATCAAATCTTGGTTTGCATCCTCATTTTTGTGACAAGATCTTAGAGTGGATTGAATATTAATATATGAAAAAAATTTCACAATAAAAACCGTTGAGCTTACTTTCTTTTACCCAAAGTATCTTGGAAGTAGTAGGCTTGACATTTTTCTTTTAGATCCTCCATGTGAAGAGTTAATGAACACATAAAGAATTGTCAAGAGGATAGGGGTGTTTCGGTATGTGATGTTGTCCATTTCTCATAATCTTGTCAGTTTTTGACTACTTACACTCACCACCATGCCATTATGACCCTTATCAGCGAAAGATTAGCATGATAGTTTGGAGGGATTCGCTAGCGAGGAGATATCCAAATGGAGAGTAAGATCATGCTTACTTTGTTTCTAGATGTTGATTATAAAGGTAAGTGTGATATGTTTAAATGTTTGTTGATATACTACTATTCCTTTAATAATGCTTGATCTTGTTTTCATTTCACGATTAGAGTTGCTTGATGAAGCTACTGGAAACCTTCTATAACATCTGATTTGTTTAGTAGTTAGGGTAGGTTTAGGAATAGGTTTTCTTTCATTTTGTTCTTACTAGTTTTGTTTTCAATAGATGCAGTCATGAACGCAAGTGCATTTCAGGAACCATATCTGACTATTGGCCGAGTCCCCATGATCTCTTTCTCTTTACTTCCTAGTTGAATGTTTATTTTAAAAAAGCATTAGTATCATTGTAAGTACAGTGGAAAGTAAAGATAAAGCGAATCTAAATCAACTGACAAGATACCATAGGTAGAGTATTTCCCATCATCCAAGGTTTTCCTACTTTCTTTCAGTTTCCAGGGCATTGTCGCATGAGGTTTTCAGATTCACCATACATTGTATACTTCTTTTGTTTGTTGGATTTCTTTTGCTTTCCATTTTTTTTCTTCACTGGTGTGTTTGGATTTCACCCTTATGCTTACCGGTTTTTGCTTTTAGAAATACATTTGCACATTACCTTTGAGCCATTCGGACAAGACCATGGAAAATCTCTTCGATGAAATGACTTCTGAAAATTTGTATGATCATCAGTGATATATTGCTAAAAAATATATTTTTGTTGGAAAATTTTGTTTGAAAGGAGTCAACTAATTTCGATCTCTGGTGAAGTTTGTCATGATTATCTTTATCTTCTTACGTTGTCCCTTTTCCGTGGGAATGACTCGAAGGATGTCTCCCTGTCATAGAAAATTGTTTTAGAAATAAAAAAATTATAATACACAAACCATAATTAAAAATAACATAAAAAAAAAAAAATCGATGAGGTCTGAAAAAATATGAAAAAAAAAAAAAAAAAAAAAAAAAAAAAAAAAAAAATAAAGAAAACAAAATAAAAATATTATTAAGAGTTGTAGGAAGTGTTTGTAAACCATTCCGGAGGATACTGAGCGAGGTCCAGCGTGAGTAAATCGCGAGCATGGCACCAAAGACAACCGTGAGTCTTGAGCGAACTGTGGCGTGAGAAACAATGTGGAATTAAATGACAATGTTTAAAATTATAAGAAACCTCTTTTTAAAGTCCTTTATTCTAATCTAGAGCTTCTTGACCGGATACAGACGTCCAAGTGGGTAAAATGGAAACTCTGTCGAGGCTATGGTGCATCTGTGGCGTTAGCCGTATAGCGATTATTGAGATTTTATCGCAAAAGTAAACTTGCTGATCTTGAGGTTGTTCTTGGTTTGCATCTTTTTGAAATTGCTCGTTGGAAAGATGGTTAAGGATGATGTTTGTATGATTTTTTGGTTGTTGTTTTGAGATGAATTTTTCTCTATTGTCCCGATTTGAATTCATTTCTTTTAACAGACATAACTGCTTCGCCCAGCATGTCACCATTTTTGGCAGCCAATTCAATTTTTTGTATTTGACCTATAAAGATGCCTACACCTATGTCTATGAACTTCAAATTTCTGTGGCATTTTGCAAGCGGAGAACATTTTATTTCATCGCGACATTTACCAAATGGGTTTGAGTTATTTTTCACATTGGCGAAATCCCCATCATTCTTTGGTGTCATGATTTACTCGATATTCTGATTGGTACCTTTGGTTTGTTATTCGAACTTCTTATCCCATTTAGCACATTATCACTCTGATTCGCATAACTTGATTTCTTATTAAATTGCTAAGGCATTGAGTATGTTTATTGATGAATTATACTTGATTACATAGGGGTCATGGTAAATGTAAAGTTTTTATATGGTATGATCATTATTACTATAAACTCTTGACTTATCAATTTATATAAGGCCTCTTATTTATGATGTTTATAAACTTTGATTAGGTAAAAGAGCATAGTTCACTTATGAGCTTGATGTCATATTGAATGGTGAGGTTTGATTATACACATAGGCATTGGTGAAACATTTGTATTTTTGATTTAACGTTGGTTTGAATTACTCGTAGTCGTGGTTAATTCTTGGGTTTACGATGAATGACGGTGGAACTATTGGCATTAAGCTTCGATATGCATGGCAGAAGCAAACTCTATCACCCTCACACACTTTGCATTGATGCCTACCTCCTTACAGGGTTACCTCTGTGGATTTTTTTGGGAGAATCTCTTAGCCTAATCTATTCAAACCCTTGTCCCTTAGCTTGGATCGTAGTAGTATTTATCTCTTAGTTTGTCGAGGGCAAATTGAACTCTCATGGTTTTCAGAGTCGGTTATGGTTTCATTTTGCGAGTTTGCTTGGGTACTCGAGTCACATTTTTCTGCGTGGCGATTCCCCAAACCAAATGGTTTTAAGATGCTTCGACAGGTTGAAAACCCAGAACCTTTTTTTTAGCCTCTTTACCCTCAACAAGGGCGGTTTCCTCGGAAATTGAGTGGATTCAGATTTCTAGCTCTCGTTTTCTAGGTCAATATTTGATTAGGAGCAAGATAGTTAGACTTTGTATACATTTAGTAAGATCGTTCTTAAGAACTCCCTCCACTCGGTGATCAATTTGGTACCCTGCTGTTTTATATGGTATATTTGTGAACTCTGTGTACATTATTGGCTTGCTTGGTTATATAAACATGCATTGCTGTATATTGTTGTATATGATTGGATTTGTAGATCGAATTTTGTTTATGGCATGAGTTGGATTTGGATTTTGATTAAATTGTCCCGATGAGTTGGATTCGTTTGATTTAAATTTTTTACGATTGAAGGTTCTATTATATCTATTATAAGAAAATTGTTTTGCAAACATGATTGAAATACAATCTGTATACGAATTGGTTGTGATTCATCTACCATGGTTATCTGTTTCTTTCATGTAATTTTGACCAGTTTGGATACGATTTCGTTTTTGTTGCAAAGCAGGGTTTTGTTCTATATTTAGAATTGATGTAAATCATAACCAATACTATTTTTAAATTTATGTAAGGCAAGTCGACACATTACATTTGAAGAATTAAACAACAATGTATTTTTACAAATGAAGTTGTAAAACAAAACGACATGCCCAGAACAAAAAAAATATTCGTCTATAATTGTATTAAAATTGATCTTGTTTGATTGTTGTTTGAATTGTGGTTGGCGATTCTGTTTGGTTTTGACTTTGTCATACACAGTAATTAAAATATATGATGATTTTGGTCAAAACTATTACACATTTTGGTTTGAATGTGAATCAAAATAGTTCTCACTTATTTGATCAAAATAGAGATGAATATCGCGTTGAATCTTACAGGATTTCTATCGTTATGGTTGATTGAAATAATATTATACGGTATGCTTGATATGTTTGATCATAATAATTTTAGTTTATTGTAAATCTTATTTTGATATGGTTGCTATCCTTTTTGATCATGATTATTGATTGTGGTTGTATCATATCTCATTCGAATTGGGTTCCATATCCAATGTCGAACTGTCAAAGTTTGACTATACCCTATGGTAACTCCAAACAGAAATATTTTTGGGTATTTCTGTTTCAATTGAATTTCTTTGATATGATTTGATTTGTATGATAATTTTGAGTTGGATTATTGGTGATTTGTTTTGAAGATAAAAGATAATTGATTTGATTTTATCTCATTTGAGATCAGTCTGGTAGCTATTTTGACTATCTGAATCGAGATGATTCTACTCGTTGAGTCTGTGGAGTCAGAATTTTATTGTTTTCTTAATGAAATATTCACTAACTTGATTTTTGTGTCTATTACGGGTTAATTCGAATTGGTAATGGATACTTGGGGAAGCGGTTCGGAGAGAATATCTGCCTCACTTGCATTTTAGTTTCTTAGTTTAAAGAGATTTTGGGATTATTCCCAGTTAGTATTAAGCTATTTGCTATTATTCACAAGGGATGTTTTACCTTGTGAGAAACCTATTAAACTTATGATTTTGTAATAATCCGACATCCTGATTAGGAGAACAAGGATATAGAATTCAGAAGTTCAAGCTGGAAATGAGGCATGTTTAATCATAGCTTTCAGCTTTTCAATATATCAACACTTTGTTCCATGTTTGTATATCACTTTGTTTATGGTTTAGTATTACTTTAGCTACCTAAATCAAATGCAAATGATATAATCTTATCAATGTTATCTATATCTTGTTTCTTCAAATGGAGTAAAGGCATAACAATTATCAATTCTTTTTAGTGAATGATAACTTTGTCTTCTTCATAATTTGAATTGTAATATATAAGTTTGTTGCATAATAGGTTTCCCTTTTGCAGGAATTTATAATCAGAAATTGTTATAATTTCTTTTATGTCTTGTTTGTCACAACATTACTTTCAAAAGAGCTTGACATAGAGTGATCATTTCACGAAGCTTATCTGAGGATTAAGCGAATGCGAGAGTTCCCTCCTCAATGTTAGAAGTCATCTTGGAGACGGACTTGGAGTGTTTCGAGGTCAATTAGTTAGGTGTTTATTGCTTTGATTAAGTAATATAATATAAATAATAGTTTAGTTAGTTAAATTATATTGTTTTATTTCAGTAGTATAGATTAGATTGTCTAATTTGAGTTAGCTTTCTTTCCGTTCCGCAAAATACAAAAATCAAGGGCCTTAGGCGTCCCGAGGGCAGCGATCACATTAGTTTCTGGGTTTAAGCTCATCATGGTATCTATATTGGCTTTATATTTGTGAATAAGAATATCATAGATAATAGTGGGTGAAGTTGATTTGAGTTATTATAATCATAGTTGGTATATTGTATATATAAGTGGTTAGTAATTTATAGTTAGATTAAAGGTGTAGTTAGTTTAGTTTTGTTTTGTGGTTCCTAGTTTCCTTTATTGGTTTTTAGTTTCTTTTTTTGTTTTATTAGTTTATAGTTTCCCTTTGGATTTCTTAGCTCAAATCATTCCCTTTGGTTTCCATACAAGACCTTAGGGTGTGTGAGCCGTTAAACCCGTCAGGTTGGTTCTTTCCAAACGGCTTGGGTTATTGAACAACCCCGAACCGGTTCCACTCCAGAGTTATTGAATGGGCTATTTGGCGGTCTAACCTCTCACGACCCACTTGGCATTCCCTTCTCTCTTACCCTTCTTGTCTTTTCATTTCTGAAAGTGCATTGTAATAAAAACAAAGGCATATAGTTGTAGGAATTGGACACATGATAGTTGCTAAGAATATCTTCTCATAGATTTCTACCACCATGTATACACCCATCAATTAATAAATGCTTGCATTTCAATTTACAATTGTGTGTGTTCATTTATTTTTGCAATTTACTCTAGTTCTTTCATCTTTTATTCACATAGTTATGCAACTTTCTTTGTCCACCAGATTCCCTCCATAATCCAGATCAATGATATAAGAGTCTTTCCCTGCACATTGCATATTAAATCAAACAAGTCAAACAACCTTCCTTACCACCAACCCAAACAACATCAGATGGAATTGATAATCCAGCAAGTCAAGAATGTTTATCGGGGCCAAGCATCCTCGGCTCAGAAGTTACAAAAATAAGCTATAGGGACCTGATTGATAATTTCTTCTCATCTTCAACATTACTTTTTATTCCAAAAGAGGAGAATACTTTGGCCGATTCCTTAGCTATATCATCTAGTTTGTTCAGGATCCCTCTGCCGCCGGATCCATGGCGAGGTAGAAATAAGATATAGGCCATCCATCTAGACAATGTAAATCATTGAGAAATTGAATATGATCTTAAATCGAAATGTTCTTCATTCCATCAATAGAGTCTTCATTGCACATTGATGGGACCAGTCCCAAGGTGAACCTCATGTTGAGGTATTTTTAAATAAAATTATTAATCACCATGTTGTTCGATTTCCAATCACATTCCTAGAGGACTAGTCCCTTTAGAAAGGCTGCACGACAAGAATGATGTGGCAGTAAAAGGTAATATTTCAGGAGGAGATGTTGATACAGTTGAGTGCAACATTGTCACACAAGAGGGATTCAAGTTAGATCAAGTTGTCCAAGTAGCTGACCAGAGCAGAGAGGGCGAATACATTAATTATTAAAGAGAATTTGTTGATGGTGTATGGACCTATGAATACTTGAAGACATATGACACAGCTTTCATTGACACAAGATCCCATTGAAGGAAGGATCCAAACCATTTAGATAGAATCTAAAGGCAGAGATAAACCCCATGTTGTTGTCGTCCTTGGAAATGAAAAAGTTATTTAGAAATAAAATCATTGTCCCCTTGAGATATTTAGCGGCTTATCTTTACTTTGTTCGTACTTGTTTTATATATATATATAAAATTACTTATACTAGATTATTTAATTTACTTCATATTATTTTTAACACCTTATATTATATCTATCCCAAATAATTGAGCGGTATGCAAGGGTTAGGAACGCATGGAACCACATGCTTTCGTCACGGCTTTCTCGAGGCTCCCTCGTATCTATTCCCCAATTCTACACACAGCCGACCTTTCAACTCTCTATGCATCCTACCTCTATCCCACTTTCTCATCCGCTTGGACTTTCCCTGCATGGGTCTTGTCCACCATATATATTCCCTACCTTTCCTTTCAGGAGGGTTCAGAATCTCCTTTTCCATGGCTCACCTCCACAATGTTGTTCTGAGCAATTTACCAGTTTTTTTTGTAGAAACAAAGTATATTGGTATGGCCCCTGATAAGATCCTGGACCTGGAGTCCGGTCTCCTTGAATTGTTGGGAACAACTTCCTTATGCAATACACATTTTCATGACTAAAATCTCAACTATAGTAAGAGAGTCTGATTGGTCGAAATGTTGGCACCACCAACACCTTCATGAAGAGCGCGGGGTTATTCGTATCAGAATTTGTATAAACCTTGCTTACACGGTGGTAGTGAATGGTGATTTCTTCTTTTGAAACAAATGATTTGCTTGTAATTCCATCCACATGCAGTTTTGGGATTTTTCTTTCAATTTATTTCATTGATATTTATAAATTTATTCGTCTATGAATATGCATGTAGTTAGGCACATATATATTGCATTTTGTATTGCTCACGCCCCTGTATAAACCTTGCTTACACGGTGGTAATGAATGGTGATTTCTTCTTTTGAAACAAAATGATTTGCTTGTAATTCCATCCCTGTACGGATTTTGGGTATTTTTCTTTCAATTTATTTCATTTATTTTTATAAATTTATTCACCTGTACATATGCATGTAGTTAGCTGCATATATATATTGCCTTCTGTATTGATCACGCCCCTTTTTTCCTAACTGTGAAATTCTCCACTTGAATTTTGTGTTTCGGGGTTTCCTTATGCCCGATACCAAGAGCTTCCTGTCCTCACGGACTCCCATTCTCCGATATGGCACTTTATGTGCTAGCCCTCCAGGCTAGACATCCCCCTCATATGACCGTCGTTCCATGTGGCCCCGGCCCTATCCTTCATCAAAGTTTCGGGGTTCCAAATGTCGAACCTCACAGGTCCTTAGGACTCGCGATTTTCCGATCCCCGATATGCTCCTAGCACCTTAGCCCTTAAGCTATGCTCGTGATCCACATGACTTCGCCTTGTGACCACAGCCTTATGGCTTCCCATCGGGTTTCTGTCCTTCTCGAGCAAGAATTTTCATTACTTCAAATTTCGCGATGCCTGAGCATTTACTTTTGGTCAACGAAGGTTTAAAAGTGGGTTAAAACTTTAAATATTGCGAGTGAACTATTAATGAAATCAGGATTTGGGATTTCAAGTAACAAAGAATCATGAAACCTCGATCTCCGATTTCACGACGTAATTAAGGCCTAATTAAAACATTGATTGATTAATCCTTTTTTTAACAAAGGTTTAAGTTTCAAGTTACTTATGTCATGTAATATACTACATGTCCAACGCTGACCCTTCTATGGGCCCCGCTATCCCTTGACCCATTGGGAAATCACGTATCGCGATTTCATAATGCATGGATACTTGGTTCACGGGATCCTTGATTTCCCGATCTGTGACCTTCACCCGATTCCCGACACCTTTCCTATGTAAACGGATGGCTCTGATCTTCCCAGCGTTTCGAGACTTATGGTGTCTCGATTCCCTTGCCCTCGAGAATTCCGATTCTCTGATGGCCAATATCCCGACTCTCGTGTGATCTCTACCACGTGTCCTCTAAAATGAACAGTTCAAATCTTGTCAGGAAATCGCGGATCGCGATTCTGTGTGACATGATTTTCGTGTGCTCGAAAACTTCGATTCCCTGATTCCCGACTCTCTCTAGGGTTCTGACATGCGTCCTAAATGATGGAAGGTTCAGATCAACTCTCGAGGTTCGCTACTTTACAAGGATAGGAACCTTTACTTACTCGTACCCCGATGACCAAAATCCCGATCTGGTGGTCACGCGACACGTGTCCTCCTCGAGATCCTACGGCTATGACTCCTCCGCTATTCTAGGGTTCTCCTGGTCACGGATCCATGAATCCTGAAGCTCTGAAATATCGATGAACTCTCGACTCCTTGCCACCTGTCCCCAAAAGATGGACGACTCTGATTGTATCGGGGTTTTCACTATGGGTTTCCCGACCCCTCGCTCACGAAACTCCCGATTTCATGAACATCGATATCCCGATGCCTTCATACATCTCGTCGAGATTTCTCCTCCCGTATTCTTTGAGGACTTAACTCCCTCGCAACTCCTTGCAGATCTGTCGGTTGTCAGGTATCCGCCCAAGATCTGACAGTTCAGATCTGTTCTCCTTTGGGGATAATGATTAGTTGC